>JAJMKT010000344.1:12379-25065 GCA_030563985.1 Geotrichum restrictum
TGTTCTTTAATGTCTAGAATGTTCTATCTATTAGAATATTCTAGAAGGACAATAACTGGGTTGTATTGATCTCGTGATGAGAATTAATACCTCAATTGTATTGTCACCTGACCGAGTTAAGAATATTCTAGAATAAGTATATTCGAATATATAAGTGGGAGAAATTCCTGCTAGAGATAGTTTATTTAATTAACAGAAATCAAGCAAATCTACAAAAGTCTTATTTCAAGGAGAATCCTGGCCAAGCAGAGGATAGTCAACTTGACTAGTCCTTAGCCACAGTAGGTTGTGGCAAACCCGTTTTACGACAATTCACAACAACCTCGGCTAACAAACCTCATTTGGAATGATCACAGCATAACAATGCTTGAATCATAACATCCGCCACAGAGGTAGAGAGTATGCAGTATCAAACTGGAATGAAATCGACCAATGACTTTGCGATATAATTGTTGATGACTTAAATTGAAACCGGAATAAGGATTGACGTGGCTGATTTTAAAGTATTCGACTACAAGCATATCATGGCGCGTATTTCCAGGTACACAGACCTCAGACCAGTGTAATCTTGATTGAACTCGGTAATTCTGTCACTCGTGAAACCAACGAAAAGAGTCTTGTGACAAACCTTACGATCACCGGTGTAGCAGTTTTAAAAATTAGAGATTACTTCACATTGCTTGGACTCGTATCTATCCACAAGGTCTTACCTTCAAACAATGTACCGTGATGTCTTCCCTTATTCGAACTCAAAACTGGAGCCTGAACTCAGAGCTGTGTTCGACAAAATGCTTGTGAACAAGATGGTTATATATACAGTAGGAGAGGCGTTTCGTCATACCACCATTGAATCCTTTGAGGAGAAAGGCATCATTACGAGAGACGCTATTCCAATAATAACGCAACTATGGGGATATAAACCTGAATTCAATACAAGACCAAGAGCTCCAAACAACAAAAAAGGCTTTATTCCTATCATCACGCCTAGTCCCTCTCCTTCTGGTACTCCTAACCCTGACATCAATATATCGGTTGCAACAAACAGAATCAGTATGTAGCCCAACACAAGACAAAATTTCCCGAGTGCCCTACATGTAGGAAGCCTACCCACGCTAAAGAGTTTTGTCCCTGGACCAAGGATGGTAATAAAACACAGCAGAGTCACCAATTTCAGCTATAGTCAATCCTTCATTGACAATATGAATCATAACAAGTCTGTTATGAATGAGAGTTTGTTGAGCAGTTCACAACAAGTTGCCTTAAGGTATTTTGAGTTCGACTGAAGCAACATGCTATTTGAGATTGAAAGCAGTATCATGAAGATTGTTGTTATCTGAGGTGTCCACCAGCCTTAACCTTCACTGTGGACAGAGTCATCGTTGACTCCCTCTACGTAGTAGGGATTCTCTGGTATAATATTGATGTCTAAGATAGATCAATATTGTTGCTTAAAGACTAAACTAAACCGGGGAGTTATAGTCTATTTATACTGTTAAATTAGATGATCAAGTTGCTCAAAGCAATCTTCTCAATACGAATATGTTACTCAAAGTAATCTTATCAAAACGAATAAGCCACTCAAAGTAATCTTATCAAAACCTGGTAAATTAAACAATCTCAAATAGCATGGTGCTTCCGTCAATCTCAAATAGCATGATGCTTCAGTCGAGCTCAAACTCTCATTCACAACACATTTGGAATGAACTCCACATAACATTAAATGTATCATAACAAAGATTGCTTAATTTATCAAGTCTTGATAAGATTATTTTGATTAGCCTATTCGGGTTGAGAAGATAGCGTTGCGCAATTTCTTAGTCTTACTTAAGCGATATAAATAAACTATATTTTCCCTTATGGTTTAGTTTTGAGTTCTTCAACAAAATATACCTTCTTTCTTCTATCTATTCAATTCACTATGTCTAATCGTCTATATTGTGAATGAGGTATTGCTAGCCGAAGCCGAAATGTCAACACTGTTACTACTGTGAGTAATCAATCAAGGAGTTAGTGTTGGTTGTTTCAGATATCGTATTGCTATACGTTATCAAGGGGTTCGAGATAGTTTATAGTTATAAGTCTTGTTTGTTATTTAGTATATAAGGAGCTATATTTCCCTAGTTTAACAAAAAGGCAAGCGACTTTAAGCATTCTATTCAAATCAATATTATGGAAAATATCACTGAAGACAACCGTCTTGGGCTCACTGCCGAGAGCGTGATCATCATAGAGCAACAATTACAACAGTCTAAACCTTACTGATGACCAAGTCTCTGCTGTGGTTCAAGAATCGTAACATAGTCAACAATCCTTCATTGACAGTATGAATAACAAGTTATACCGATATCGTGATAACCTCATGTATATTATCCACCTGACAGAGTTAAGAATATTCTGGAATAAGTATTTCCCAATATATAAGTAGCATAATTGTGTAAAGATATAGTTTTTTTAATACCAATGAAATACATTTTAACAATCAATTGCAAACGTGGAGAATGAATTCAATTTCCCTGAAAATGCTGTTGAAGCTGTGGTTCTCGAATTAAAACACTTGAGGCGGTGTTCCATATTAACAAGAAACGATCCCTTGGTCCCCCTTAATTTACTAAACGGGGAGCGGGCGAAATGTCCAGGAATGGTGGTCCTAGGATGAATTTTTGCATAGACGGTCAAATAATTGTTGGCTAGTTCTTTTTAATTGCTATTTGGCTCGAATGAAAATTTTATTCGACCAGCTAAATATGCTTGAACTTTTGTTATAACTACACTGAAAAGAAGATTGTTACATGCGCTTATAATAATAATAAAAGGAATTCAATTTATGAATTGTTGCCACTTATAGTGCCTTAGTATACATATATATATTCATAGCTAAACAGTATAATAGTTAACTATTTTTTCACTTATCACTTTTATGGAATAACACTTATCTTTTATATCCACAATGTAAAATTCGCTCTCTCTTATCTACCGGTATGTACAGAGGATAAATTGACAGAATAAGATTCATAAATTTAATAGTCTAATTTCTTTGTAAAAAATTGTTACTTAGGACAAAGTGACATAATAAGTTCTATAAATTTAATAATAAAAGGATTTATTTTCTTATCTTGAATTTATAAACTTTTGGCACTTTTAGTGCAGTGTTAACGCTAAGAGCTAGCTGTGCTTCGGACCAGTGTGTGTCCGGGTCTCCCTCAACTTCACATTCGCCTACATATATTATTACACTTCACGTCAGAAAATCAGATTGAATAAACATATACTGTAGCTAATTTTTACTTCACTTCATAACCTCGCTACGGCTTCAGGTAGACCATGGCGATGAACTATGAGTATGGCTCATACAACAATATCGAATTTTCTAACAAAATTATATATTGAAATACTCCATAGTATGCCGTTTCGAGGCTTCTGTTTCATGCTTTGTCCATGAAATAGTTGCTTAGTAGACACAAAACAATAAATAATGCGATCAAGTATGGTTAATTAACTTTTGGAGTATTAATCACTTTGAGAGGCCTCACTGTCCGAAGAGTCGCTCTCGGAGCCATCGTCGAAATAGTCCAAGCCTTTGTACTCTGTCGTGGGTTGAGAACGCTTCGAACTCTCACAGGCTCCTGTAGAAGACCCTTCAGAACATGAATTGGGTGAGTTCTCTTTTTCAAAAGCGATCTCTAAGGAGTGGTGCACAGCTTCATTGAGGGTTTCGAGAGTTTCCGCATGCCCGACGTCATAAGATTTGTAGGAAGTCGTGATATCTGTCGATATCTTAGCCCGCAGTCGTTCTTTCTTGCTCTCATACGCTTCATTTGATTTGGAATTCTTTTTATCGAGATAGGCTGCTAGTCTGTAATATGAGGTTAGCACAGGAATTTTTGATAATGATTTGTTTGAGAGTCGACTTACTCTTTTGCTTTTCGCACGTTTTTCATTCTCCGACCTTCAAGCGTTCTGAAGCTGTCTGTATCGTTTTCGTTCTTCTTGCCCTTCTTCTTCGTCATTTTCCCACCCTGTGCCCTTAACATGGACCCAAATCCACCCTTTCCACCTAAACATCTAACGTTCCATCTCAGTCGAAAAAAGCTCTCAAGGGTCGTGAAATGGCTGAGAGGGAGTTGTAAGGTAGGAGCAGTGAAGAGTTCTCCACTACTGAAAGAGAAGTAGCCAGCATCTCTGAGGGATCCCGTGAGAAGCTTGGAGCTAAAGTAATTAACAACATCTTTCAGCGGAGTGGATAGACTAAACGCACCAGACGGCTTCGATAGGAACGAATTATTCTCGCAAAAGACTGTGGTGGCCTGCATTTTAAGCACTCAGAGTATGTTTTTGTGGTGATGGTGGTGGTGGTGGTGGCGAATTCTTTTTAGACTATTTAATTCTATTTAGGGTGTAAATAAATTTCTGATGAGGTGAATTCAAGTGGGAGGAGGGTGATGATTTATACTCCCCAATGCTCATAGTGGGCCGCCACATGCCACATGTTTGGGAAATATTCATCCCAAAAGGCAAGTGGAATTGAATCCCCAGATTCAGCAGTTGAAGCTTCACTTTTCCTCAATCTCCTTTAGCATCGACCAGTTCCACGACTTCTGGACATCTCCAAATGACGTCCAATCAGAGACCGGCTCCATGTCAATTGGAGTAGGGAAAATCTCACTGGAAGAATTGAAAGATTTGTGCTCTTCTTGGGGTTCTTGTGATTCCGAAGCTTTAGAAGTGTTGGCTGTGGGAATGGCTGGTGGCGTGCATGTAGCCATGGACATGAGCTGGGGATTACTTATGGAGAGCTTTGCATGGTGGTCGGTGTCTGTGGTATTTGGTGTGTTTAGTGTATCAAGCGGCTTCTTTAATTTGAAGCGTGAATCTTCATAGACTGGAGACTCCGTTAAGTCTGTACGGGTGGTCGTAGTGTGCTCAACTGTCGTCTGTTGAATAATAGCATGATAACTGCTGGTGAGCCGCGAGGCAGCAGTGACTGTAGAATCTCGAGGGTTAGATCTAGCACAAGAGATGGATACTTCAGGCATAACAATAGTTTCGATAACAGGCAGCGCCACCTCGGAGGTGCTCTTCACATGTAACGGAGGGCTTTGAGAGATCCCGTAGCTTGGGCCAACAGCCAACCCAGCCGACTTTGCTGGCCGGATTTTCATAACAGCCAGCTCATTGACATCAACTCCTCGTTCATTGGAGAGACATTCTTGAAGATAAAAGTTCCTTACACTGTCGTTCTCGTCAATCTTGATTTCGGAGGAGGGAAAACGCGGTTCGAGAACGGAATATATAGGATCGATACAGCCTGATATGTAAGGTAACTTGTCTTCATATAGACGGTCGTCTGCTAATTTGGCAATGAGGTCTAAATCCAAAGATTCCATGAGCTCGCAGTATTTTAGAGGGCAGAAGGTTGGCCTTGTGTTGAACCTTGCAGTTTGTTTGGGCTCCCAAGTGTAATTTATTTATTATTCCAAGAAATATTCAGAGCTTGCTCCATCTTTTCGTAAACACTCGCACATTTAACACGCGGTTTAACAATTAACAGTTTTTTTTCTTTCGCATACACATGATAGCCCCCTTGGAGACCCCTGATGCTATCGGGGTTCCTGTTTTCCATCCTGTAAGTTGACCTCTCTCTCATAGGCCTTTTCTCCTACTAACACCTTCTTCGTCAGACTTGGGATGAGTTCAAGGATTTCGCTTCGTTCGTAGAAAGCATCAACCCGTATGGCATGAAGTACGGGATAGTGAAAGTGGTTCCTCCTGCTGAATGGTAAGTAGCACAGATTGCCTTCACTGCTTTGAGAACTGGTATAGCTAGTTGTTCTGACGCTACACCATGTAGGATCAAGAGTTTACCTTCCATAAATGACGATAAGCTGCGGAATGTCATAATCAAAAACCCGATATCTCAACACATCAACGGCACTGGAGGTGCCTTTCGCGTGCAAAATGTCGAGAAGCAAAAAACTTTCAACATCGCGGAGTGGCGGACGCTGAGCTCCAGAGTAGAAAACCAGCCTCCAGCAAAACGAGGCCAAACACGAAAAGCACATCAATCCTTAGCAGAAAATCATAACAAAAAGAAATGCACACCCACTTCGCGTGATGCCGAGGTAGATTCCAGTGAATTCACTCGTGAACGCTGCCTTGAGTTGGAGCGCATTTACTGGAAAACCCTGACATACAACAGTCCTCTTTACGGAGCCGATATGCCGGGATCTCTGTTTGATAAGTCAACACAGAGTTGGAATGTGGCTAAGCTCGATGATATGCTCAACACTCTTTCGGTAAAAATACCGGGTGTGAATTCTGCTTATCTGTACTGTGGTATGTGGAAGAGCACGTTTGCCTGGCATTTGGAAGATATGGATCTTTATTCTATCAACTATATTCATTTTGGGGCTCCCAAGCTATGGTATTCTATTTCTCAGGAAGACAAAGACAAGTTTTTCCAGCTCATGTGCGACATATGGCCCGAGGAATTCAAAAACTGTCGAGAGTTCTTGAGACACAAGACGTTTCACGTATCTCCTTCGCTCTTGCGGAGCCATGGAATACAAGTTAATAGACTCATTCACTATGAACATGAGTTTGTCCTGACTTTCCCATATGGCTATCACGCTGGGTTCAACTTTGGCTACAATTGTGCAGAGTCCGTTAATTTTGCCACCAAGGACTGGTTACCTTTAGGCATGTTGGCCCAACAGTGCAGATGTATATCCGACTCAGTCGGTATCGACGTTGTAAAACTTTTCCAGGACCAGAAGGAAGGAGCCCACTCAGGAAGTCTGATACCTCTGGCCGAGGAACAGCCTAAATCTATTCTTAACACTGTACCCAAACGGAAACGAAATCCTTCTAATAAATCTTTAGTTTGCTCTGAAAGCGCGCAGAGTGAAACTTTGATTTGTGTTCTCTGTCCAGCTCGGCATGAACTTCCATTGATTCGCTCTAAAGATGACAGAGCTGTGCATAGACTTTGCGCCCTATATATCCCAGAGACTTACTCTGAAATAGGGCCCTCTGGCGAGGAGTTTGTATGTGGACTTGAGAATATCCCTAAAGCAAGATGGCTGCTGAAGTGTTCTTACTGCGGGCTAGCAAGAGGGGCTTGCGTTCAGTGTAGCTGTGTGGGCTGTACGCGATCTTTTCATGCAAGTTGTGTGCAAAGTGCTGGCACAGCTCTCATAACTGAAAATAGCAATCATGGCCCCAAGCTCAAATTTTTGTGTCGCTCTCATAGGACGAGAGGGATTTCTCAGCAAACAAAACGCCAAAATCTGAAAAAAGCATATTCTTTGCTACCAGGAGATATGATACAATTTCAATTTTATACAGGACGCCTATTTTCAGGTGTTGTTCAAAAAAATAACCTTTCGGAGCAATCCGCTTTAATAGCTATCTTACCTTCCCTCGAGACTGTGATTGAGGTGTTCTGGGATAAAATCTCTATCCCAGGACTTACTGTTAATGAGTCTCCGAAGAGGGCAAAACTTTCTCATGAGCTTACAGCCCCGGCTTCAAGCGAAGGGGATGGTGATGGGTTTGAGCGGACAGTATGGAATAAAAAACATTATCAAGTACCTATCCCTCCTTGTGACCTCACGTCACAGCTTCTCTATTACAAGCCTCAAGTATCGAGTGATGCTGTTGCTTTTTACGATCGATACTAGCATTCGTCGAGGATATCCCTTGGATCTCTTGAAATTTGCGCTTATTTATTAGAACCGTTTTGTTATACCTTACACCGTCCGGCTTAATGTGTGAGCTACATAAACTGCTTACAATACTTTCTCTATGAACTCAACGGCTTCAATTTCCCCATGCTATTTTCTACTCGCCTTGGATCAGACAATGAATAGGTAAAATCAGTGATATCCTGGTTTGGTGAATATACTATACTCAAATGACTTGTGGATTTATGGAGACACTGGTACGCTCTTCTGAACGAGACATTACAGAATTCCAAAAGCTACCTGGAGGCCCTCGAGATGGGAACAGAGTTCCTACCAAGTAGGAATCGAGATAATAAGAAGGAAGGAATGGTCGAGATCTATTGTTTGTGAATTATATACAGAATATCTTATATGGAACATACTACCCGGTAGAGTAATTAAGTAGTATTACAGCTCGAAGTCATGCTACTTTTATGCCGTATTTATCAGCACGAGTAAAACCAAGACCCAATCAGCAGTATCCAAAATATATTCTTACTGCAGTTGAATTTTTTTCACAACTCCACAGCACTTTTTAGTTTCCTTTACTCTCAGTCAAGTAGATAAAAATGGCTTTCAAACTGCTGCGTCCTCTCGGTCTGTTGAGCAGAGTAGCTCCTAGGAACAGTACCTTTGCTTGTAAGTTCTTGTTCCCAAAGTCACTTTGCGGCCTTTTCTCTAACCTAGCAGCCTTTAGAATCGCATCGCGATTCGCTTCTAGCTTCAACCGCGATAAACCTCATCTCAACGTCGGTACTATTGGTCATGTTGATCATGGAAAGACCACTCTCACGGCTGCCATTACCAAGGTTCTTGCCGCCAGAGGTGGTGCCAAGTTCCTAGACTACTCCTCCATTGATAAGGCTCCCGAAGAGCGTGCCCGTGGTATCACAATTACTACTGCTCACGTTGAATACGAAACTGACAAACGTCACTACGCTCATGTCGACTGTCCTGGTCACGCTGATTACATTAAGAATATGATTTCTGGTGCCGCCAGAATGGACGGTGCTATCATTGTTGTTGCTGCTTCCGATGGTCAAATGCCCCAGACCAGAGAACATTTGCTTTTGGCTCGTCAGGTTGGTGTTCAACATATTGTTGTTTTTGTCAACAAGGTTGACACTATCGATGACCCCGAAATGCTGGAACTAGTTGAAATGGAAATGCGTGATCTTTTGTCTTCTTATGGTTTCGATGGTGAAAACACTCCCGTGATCATGGGTTCCGCTTTGTGTGCTCTTGAAGGTCGAAGCCCTGAGATTGGTGAACAGAAGATTATGGAACTTCTTGATGCCGTTGATGAATACGTTCCCACCCCCCAACGTGACATGGATAAGCCCTTTATGATGCCTTTGGAAGGTGTATTTTCTATTCCCGGACGTGGAACTGTTGCTACTGGTCGTGTCTACCGTGGTCTTTTAAAGCGTGGTGAAGAAGTCGAGATTGTTGGTTTCAACAAAACTCCCATCAAGACTGTTGTCACTGGTGTTGAGATGTTCAAGAAGGAGTTGGACCAGGCTCAGGCTGGTGACAACGCTGGAATTTTGCTGCGTGGTGTTAAGCGTGAGGATCTCAAGCGTGGTATGGTTATCTGCAAGCCTGGTTCTGTCAAGGCACATACCAAGTTCCTTGCTTCCATCTACGTTTTGTCTAAAGAAGAGGGTGGCCGTCATTCTCCTTTCGGTCTCAACTACAGACCCCAGCTTTTTGTCGGATCTGCTGATGTCACTACTGTTCTCACCTTCCCTGAAGGCGTTGAAGAGAGCACATTGGTTATGCCTGGTGACAACACCGAAATGGTTTGTGAGCTCGTTCATCCCACTGCCGTTGAACAGGGTCAGCGATTCAACATCCGCGAGGGTGGTCGTACTGTTGGAACTGGTCTGATTACTCGCATTATTGAGTAAACCTTGTACATATATATATACACATGTAATTAATCTCCAAGTTCTTCGCAGACTTGCAGTTCTCTTTTTCTTTCTCAAAATTCATTCTCACTGTCATGAAGGTGTTTTTAGTTAGCGCTTTTGGCAGTATTTTTTGTCGCTTATTGGTGTTTTTTTTTCTGTATTCGATGTGAAAAATAAATAAACAAACAAACGGGAAAAACAATACAAAATACAAAATATAAAATACAAACCATCTACAACCATCTGATAAAACCTCCAAGATTTAGCCAGCCTCAGCAGGCAGTATAACAGGTAAAGCAACATCTGCAACGACTACTACCGATCGCTTTTATTGTCTCCATCCCATTTCAATTGACACCTTCAATATCATGGCTTCTAGGCCGTTGCAGGACTCCAAATTATGGCTTGAGGATGCCGAACTCAGTGAGCTGAATGAAGAGTGGATAGACAAGACCTCTGCAAGGTCCGACCTTATATCTGACAAAGGCTCAGACCTCGGGAGCCTCAAAAACACCTATGGCACTATCCTTATTCATGAAAATGCACCATCAGACCTGAATCACCACCACGCAAGACGAGACATTACGCCAGAATGGAAAAAGGCCCTCCAACAAGCCAAGAATCCCACCTCCTACCATGAAGAAGACAAAAAAAAATGGAATAACTTTTTTGAGTCTCCCTCAATACACGAACATGAAGTATCAAAACAAGATGATGTGGAATTACGACACAACGCCAGAGCCCACGCGCAATCCAGCTTGGCTGAGGATACTAGCTCAAAACTAAAGGTATTCCAGAAATACGATACTTACACAAATTCGCGGTTAGAGAGCCTGCTCGGGGTAATGGATTCGAACTCGGAACAGTTGCCTATGACCATGCCGACGAGAACGGAGAGCGCACAACAGCCATACAATGACTCGGGTTCCAATCCGTCTTTTATCAGATCAGCGAATAGTGAAAGTGATTTACAAAGTTTTAGAAACAACGATCAGTTAGGTTGGAATTCGTCAGAAAGAAGAGACATCACGACACAAGATTTTATGGATAATGCCGAATCCTTGATGAACAAACTAATGTGTGAGGTGCCCGATCCGGCGCGCGAATCTCCCACCGAAGAGAGCAATTTCCAGACAGATTCTTTCGAAAGTGCGGGTTCAAGTTCTATGGACGCTGCTGCATATAAACCTTTTGAACAAGAAAATGAACGATTTTTATATGCAAGGCGAACCGAGGACTCTGGCTGGGGCTCAGGCAATAGCGAACGGCATCCCTCAGTCATTGTTCATTCTAAGGAACCTGAAGTTGTGCTTTCAAAGCCGAGTGAAAACAAACGAAATATCGCAGTCATTAAGCAGGAGGATGTGAAGAATATGATTCCAAATACTATCGGGTCGATGAATTACGACGCCAAAGAACTGATATGGCGTCGAAATGGCAAGTCTGAAGTCTCGGACCGTGGTGACAATTCGAGTGCGCATCACAGCACTCAGGACGATGATGTATTTCAAGGAATTGACGATCTGAGCGATAATATGTATTCGGCAAATTTCAAGCCTGGTAATTCTAATAGCCAGAACTCCGACAAACTCGACAGTGCGCAGTTACTCAACCGTTTCGATAGCGACGAGCAAGAAAGTAGTCTCCATCGAAATTTACAATCTATTAAGAGCTGCATAATTGATACCCCTCGACACTTATCGGGGCCTCTTGACAAGGAAGTGTCGTTTTTACTTCCTGGCCGCGAAGCCCGACCGATTCTGGCTGCCGTGGGCATTGGAAGACATATTTCTGGAGACGTTACTAATATTTCGCAAGTCGATTCATCATTTCATCATAGCATTAAACAGCTCGTCACGGCATTTACAAACAAATACCCGAACCAAATGCTATGGGACAAGCTCGACTCGATCGATATTTCGAGTTGTGGGCTAGAGTCGCTGGCAAGATTAGATTCTATTTGCCCGTCTCTCAAGACTCTTAATGCATCTCGGAACAATCTATGCTTAGTTCAAGGCATTCCCATATCTGTGACGGATTTGAATGTGAGTAGCAATAAACTAAGCAACATTTCCAACTTTGGGGGGTTGCGGAATATTCAATTCTTGAACATATCAAGCAACAACGTGGGGTCATTCACCTGTCTGTCGCACCTGATTCACCTCCGAAAACTGATTGCCAACAACTGCTCGGTGACAAGCCTAAATGGCCTTTCCAGCATCGACGGCCTCTTACAGCTTAGCATCCAGGATGGCCTGCTAACTGAGTTGGATGGAGAGCAATTCCACTCTAGTTTGCTTCAAACCTTAGATTTGAGCAACAACAAAATAAAGCATATCAAGAATTTGGAAGCCTTCACGTCACTGAGATCCCTTAACGTGGGTAAGTTATTAGTATTTTTTTTTTTATCTTTTTTTTTTATTTTATTTTTTCATATACTAACAATCTAGACTGTAATGAGCTAGATGAGCTTTACGTTAGCGCTAACTCAAAATCGTTGGCCAAAATATGCGCCCGCAACAACCAGTTGATCGATATCGATATTTCATCTGCCTTCCTTAAGATTCTCCATTTAGATAATAATTCAAAGCTGAGAATTAGGGACTTTGGCATGTTTCGCTACCTGGACACGTTTAGCTTGGAAATTACGAAGGAGCCGCTCAGTTCTCATGATCTTGCCAGCTTTTGTGATGTGGGCACGTTGAGGTTATCTGGAAATGGAGAAATTAAAACATTCCCGATCGCTGAGCCTTTCCTTAACCTCCGGAAACTAGATTTAGCGGGACTGGGGCTGGAAAAACTACCGCGAGATTTCGGACACTACGCCATCAACCTGCGCGAATTGAATTTAGCGTTCAACAGGATATCGGACTTGACTCCGTTGCAGGCTATCCCAAAACTGGCACATGTTTTTATGTACAAGAATAACATTGACTCTATCGCTACCTGTCTCGATCTTGTTAAAGGAAGTGAGTGTCTCCAGCTGATTGATCTGCGAGAAAACCCCCTTACGTCTGGGTTTTACCCCGATCTTAATGTCACGCTACATGAT
>JAJMKT010000345.1:0-24913 GCA_030563985.1 Geotrichum restrictum
ATTACGATCGTCTCCTCGACTGTCGTAGACAGTTGTGGGCGGTCAGCAGTGAGTGTGAGTCTTCACAGGAGAGCTAATGACAGTTGCAAAGTTTTCGCAGTTACCCTGAACGTAGTAGTAGTTCTCGTACCGTGTACTTCTGTGACCGCTGGGTAGAATGGAAGGTGGGTGCGGCTAGCCGCAGCCGTACCCTGACATGTTGTCATTTTTTTTGGCCAAACGTCAGTGAAGAATCGTTTCCCCGACTCTCGTCGACAGTCATCGTCGGCGGTCAGCAGTGAGTGAGTCTTCTGAGAACCGCCGGGTAAAATGGAAGGTGGGTGCGGTTAGCCGCAGCCGTAACCTGACATGATTCTACAAGCTCAAGTGATTAATTCGTTAAAAGATTTTACAAGTTGATGTTGTTATTCGTTTATACCGGTAATTTATGAGCTCGTTGCTCTTTCAGTGTTTATCTTTTATTTGATGAACGAAAAGTTTGTCCTCTCTTTGTGATAAATCTTCGTATTATTAAATTTGTAAAACTTATTATTGTATGTCAATTTGTCCTCTAGACTTATGTTGCAGAAACAAATTATACTATTATTATTATTCAATACTATCGAGATAATGTATACGATTCAGTCTATAATTGAAACGAGTGGATTAGGCCCATTTACCAAGGAGAGCCATAATTCCAGCACCAAGTAGGGTGACGAAAAGCATGAACGAGAGTCTAGTAAGATCTTTGGTTCTGTTCTTGTCAAAGATAAAGTCGCGAGCCAAAAGTTCTACTAGGCCATTGTACATGAGAATTCCGGCCGAGATGGAGTTCAAAACTCCCTGGATAACGTTTGCGTTGAACGAGTTGGACATGTATGATGTGCGAACACCTAGGCCAATAGCAATACATATGGGTGTCACTAATCCATAGGTTAGGCAACAAGCCCAGATAATCCATTGAGGTTTAGATGTAGGCCATGGTATAGCAGACAATCTGGCACCAAGCCCAAGACCCTCAAAAGACTGGTGAAATACAAGAACAATGTAGAGAGTTTTAAACTCGTCACCGGCAGCACCAAGGTTAAGTCCAATCATCACGGAGTGGAAGATGACTCCAAATTCGAGCATAAGGAAAGCCCCAAAGTCCTTTCTAAAACTATCTTCAGCTTCAGACTCCGTGATTGAAGACGCGTAAATATCAGTGATTTTCTTTTCAGACAAGGTTTGTTCAGGCTCATTTTGGTTTTCCAGGCTGGAACTATGTTGAGAGGCATCATCATGACCTTGCACATCTTTTCGAATTATGGCATCTTCAATTTCGTTTCCTGAGTGGTCATGTACTGTTCCAAACTTGCGCTCAACAACCACTTGGGAGGTCACATCTAACAAAAAAATCACAAACACTGAAGTCAGCATAATAGCGGGAGCCCATGAGTAAATTGCCCAGTTCCCGGTCATTCCCACACAAGAATTGGGGCCAATATTTTCATAAGCCGGATCCATGAGATGGATAAAAGCGGTTGCAACAATTACACCAGTACCAAAGTATCTAGCAAAAAGATAGCCGTACAAGGGGATTTTGAGCTTTGGGAACTTGCGGGCAAGAAGTGGAAACATGGTTAAAAAGGTTGAAACGGTGAAAATGACAAATATTGACGAGATGCGCGCGCCAAGAGAGCCATTGTACTCGTTGCTGCTTTGGAATACACCAGTGAGAATGCAAACTTTCCATGAATCGGGGACATCGGCATCTCCAACTGTGATGTTGTTTGGATCCCATTCATCGTGTGTTTGAACCATATTGAGTATTTTAGAAGTCAGTGAGAAGTCTTAATAGGAATTTTCTGTTGCTGATTGCTTATTGTTAACGAAAGAAAGAGAATTCGTCCAACAGATGAGATTGCCATTGATTTATATGGCAAAGATATTCAAAAAGTGCAACCGCAAAGGTATATTTTATGATTTTTTAAAGATTCATGATCGTTTGTTATAACTGAGCACCTTGATGGTTTCTTTCCCTCATGTCCGTTGCTTTACCACTGAATAAGATCTCAAGCGAAAAACGTCAAAATATGAGGACCAAGAGCATTTCAAAAAAAGCAAAAGCAGTCAATTGACTTGAAGGTTATGCAGTTATTCCAGAATTACGAGCATAGTAATTAATCCATTCATTCAATGCCAATTAGACTACCTCCAACTGATAAATCGTGTTTTTCTCTTTCAATTGCAACTTTTGTATGAGAAATCGGTAGGGTTGGGGTAATACTCTTGCAGTGTTCGTGTGTAATTGATCAAGTATTCAACGTAAAATATGGTAGTCGATTGGCCTCTTCATCAGAGACTAAACAACAATATAATAGAAGCATCTTTGATGAGCAGCATCACACTGACTGATCAGCGAGACTAAGTACGACTTTGACATGGTCATCAATTTAAGAGCAGCTGTGCATTGACAGCTGTAGAGTTAGATGATAAGTACCGCCCAAACAGTTAAAAAGCGGCAACAATTTGATAAATAACCACTTCAATGAATATACATTAGACTATGAGTACTACAGTGAGTAGAGAATCTCAGTACATATATATATATATATATATATATATATACTATAAATGTTGCGACAGTTGTCACTTCTTTTATGGGTTTTCAGTCATTGATTCCAGCCTTCAAGCCACCTTCGTTACTCAGAATCACAATCAGGGCACTCGACCTTGTAATAAATAGTACGATATCTCCGCGCATTTCTATCGCACGGTCCAACGATACACACATGCATGCCTCCATCTATCTCGCACCCGCAATCGTAGGAGTTTGTTATGACTACGCACATTTTATAGTGGGAACAAGAGGTTTTTGTAGATTGGTTGAATCGCAGTGGTGGTGTGGAAGCAGAAAGAGATTTCAAGAGACTTTCAGAGGTTTCAAAGTTTGAACGGATCGGATTGAGTTAATGAGTTGATTAAATTATAATTGATGAGTTGTTGAACTGATGAGTCGATGAGTGGTGAAAAAAATGATGAGAAGAAGCAAAACTCGTCATATTTAAAGATCTCCAAGACTCTTGACGAGGCCTTTAAAGCTCTCAAAAGAGCCCCAGATAAAACTTGTGATTGTTTGATAACAATCCTAGGTACATTGAATAGCCATCAATGAGTGTAAGATAGTGGTTTGATTCATATAATTTGAAACAAATTCCATCCCAAGATATATGCTACATCGTTTCCATTAACAATAGTAATCAAGATGAATAAGTGTATCAATCTCATAGATATAAACTAACTAGCTTAGAAGTGCTGAAAAGTAAACAAAAAAAAGTAACAAGGTTGAGAGACCTCCATTGACGAGTATCCCTGACTTGGAATAGATCATTACCAACGGACAAGACGCACCAAGCTCTCGTAATAGTTTTGCCACTAATTTTACAGCCACTTCATTCTAACTTGATATCCAGAGATTGCGAGCCAGGCATTCCATAGACATCTGATGCTCATCGCCTTACGGGTAAAGTAGCCCCCAGCATCATACGCTTTTAGTTTTCTTCTCAATTTACAAGGTACGACTTTCCAATTGATCTGATTTATTTACTGGAAACGGGCGCTACCGGTGCTAGTTAACGTCAAAAGATGCCAAAATGTAGATTACGTACAGTACTTTGATTGATCTTTAATTGAGCATGCTTCTTGAGCTGTAACAACAGATCGGCTATTCAAGGACATCAATAGTCTTTCAGCTAATGAGCAGCGGGACACCAACTGCCACAGTCTTAAACAGTTAGTGACTCGGCTTATATTTGTATTGTCCATTGATTTCACAAATTGAACTGTTAGTGGTCTACAGTTTTCGAAAGATGAAATACAGAGAAAAGGCGAAGAAGTGTCATATATGATATGTTGAAAAATAATCTCACTTGACATATATCTTCAGGGAATTTCAATTTCTGTCCGGGTTTTTAATCCCAGCCTTTTGTGCCAACTCTGTTAATAACATTCAGAGCACTCATCATATATTCGAGTATATATATACTATATATGCATGTTCACCACACAGGCTTTCGCCGCACAAATTCATGTCTTGAAGTTCCTTGCACCCGCGTTTAAAGTGGTAATATTTTAGTACGCACATTTTGAACAGGAACAGGTGGGTGTTTGTAATTTGAATTAACCCGTAGTTGTGATGTTGGAAGTAGAAAAATATCTCAAGAGTTTTTGAGAGGTTTCAACGTTTGAACGGATTAGACTGAGTTGATGGGAAAAAGAAAAAGGATATGAAGAAGGGCCTTTCTTCATATTTAAGATCTCCAATAATCGTGACAAGGCCCTTGATAGTGTACTCAAAATTGGCTTTGGGTTGATCTGGCAATTGCTAATAATCAATCCAAGACACGTTGCATGGCCATCAATAGGAGTCAAGTAGAATTTGGTGGGGTTTGTTTAATTTTGGGATTTTTAAGGATAAAAGCCTGCATTGGCGAGGATATCCGGCCAGTGCTATATAACGGGTAGTCACGAACAGACAAGAAGCACCGAGTTTTCATACCAGTTGTACATCTAACTCCACGGCGCCCATTAGAAAAATCATTATACGGCTATGGCCCACGACCAGTGTGATCCTGTTTCGCTCTATTCAATTTGATTTCATATTTACATCCGACTCATTATCAATCTCGGCATCACTACTACACCCGGTAAAGGTTTTTTGCCATTTCAATCTTTGCCTCGTCAACTTCCGCAAAAAATGCCTTTTTGGCACTTTCTGTGACATGTCCCTCTGGGAAATGCTTCGTAAACAGGTCGTCCATCTTGTACTTGACCACGTTGCGCTGTTTAGTATCCAGTGCTTGATCAAACCCGAGTTTCACCAGCCCATTCCGCTGTAGCCCCAAACACGTTCTATGATCTTCCGACTCCTTTCGGCACGACATCATAACACTCCACATGGGCCCATGTCGCTGGCACTCGCCATACCGTGCTCCTAGTATTGCGCAATTCTCGTTGGCAGCCTCCCATAGCGTTTGAATGTATTTGCCGCCGGCGTCCACAAACCTCCGGCGCTGGCTGTTCATCTCTGTGTCTTCGAATGCAACGACGGCGGCTTTGAGAGAAGTTTGTCTCATTTTGTGTTCGGAGGCGACTCGGTCTTTGAGCTCTTGCGGTGCGAGTGACAGTGGTTTGACGGGGAGAGAGTCTTTGTAGAACTTTTGTAGGGAAGGATCGATAGCTTCAAGGACGTCCGAGGAGCCTGTAGGTGCAGCGGCAGTCTGGTCCTGAGTTGTCGGTGTCGACGCTGACGACGAAAATGGCCAAACCATTGTTATTAGGCTGTTCTGTTTGATTGTCTTGCTTGTCTGACAGTTGATTGCACGTTGTAGGCTAATATTCGAATTTTGTGGTAGTGAAATTTCAGAGTTCTGATTTGTCAGCTATACATCGAGATGCACAGCGACACAAAAAACACTCCGAATTTTAAATAGGCAGACCTAGCTATATAGTACTATATAGAACTATATATATAATATATATCTATATATCTATATTAGAGTCTACTCAAAACACAACGTCAGGACTCCGAGTCGAGAAACGACAAGCTCGAAATAGCCTGAAAAATGATTCATGAATTAACGGAAACATCTCGGCGTAATTGCTGAGCTGAGTCTTTTGTAGTTGAATTTGAAATTGATAAAACTTCTATCTCCCGCATTTAACGTACGGCTGACATCATGTGTTAAGAGACCGAATTCGATATAGGATGATCGATGATGTCAGGGAGCCAGGGATTTGCAAGTAACAGTCGACTAGACTAGACCAGTTAGTCCCTGCTCGTCATAGATGAAATGGACTAGCTTTCTAAGTAATATGGCCGTGGTCTAGTGGGCTTGCCGTGATGAACCCTCGAAGGGCCAGTTAGTCTAGCTGCACTGGTAGAATTCCTCTGATAGCATCGATCTTTAAAGCAGAGTAGAGTCAGTAGAGTCTAAGTAGACTATACCAGACAGACAATAATATGTGGTCGAGAATCTATGGTAGACTGAACTCTCCTGAGGAAAATGAAAAGAACCGGAAGAGTGGTTTTTTTTCTTGAATTCTCAATTAAGCATTTTTAGCCATACTGGTATAAAAACGTTCCTTGGAGGCTTGGACCCATAAACGCTTTGATAGTTTATTTGTTCTAGAATCTTGCGCAGCTTCGAATCCACGCGAATCAATTTATACCCAGCTCTTGAATGCGCGCATAGTCACCGCATACAGCAAATGTGATATACAGCGTATAACGTATCTGGAGGTAGACTAGTCTTCTGTCTTGTGCCGGCAGTTACAGGAAATACAATTACAGGAAAAGTAGTAAAAGAGATGAGAAGGCTGGACCCGATGTAATATGGAAGAATGATTTTTGAATTAATGCAAACGAAACCTTTTTTTTCCTTTCCTCCTTATACTTTTTTACCCCATCTTTGAGAAGTGCCCGCAATCAACTCTACTCAAACATTTTAAACCTTCATGGTGTCTCCATTTATTGGATTTGAATCAGAATATGTAGAGTTTGTGTCTGAACGGTAGAACTGTATTTATGTTTGTTCATTATGATTTGCGTCGTTCCTAAGCTAGAGCTCTTGGCTCGATCACTCAATGATGAAAACAGATTTATTCTGAATATTTTCTTTAGAATTACAACAGCACTTAGTCTAGCGGCTCTAGCCTGCTTTTCTGTCACAATAAACCGTAGTTTTGGAAGAAGACTGCAGAACATATCATTCTACCTGAGTCTCTACCATATATCAGTTACGTCTGGTGTTTTTATTTTTTTTATTTTTTTCTTGTGCTAGCTACCGATTAGCTATAATATAAGCTGGAGTTATAGACGTCTACGTATGGGTCAGTACTAGTTAATTGATCCATGAGCTAAGGTACCCTATTCGTGTATAGCGGGCTCAAGAGAGTAATCTAAGCTGCCTGGCTGAAGCTAGCTAAGCTTTTCAAAATGTCACGTTTAATGGGTACAAGCTGTTTAAGTACGATGCTAACTTAGGCATATACCGGTACAAATGAGCAAATGACTCGAGCGCTCATAACCCGAAATCCTTTATAAATTAACCATAATCCCAGGCCCTTTACAATTGATACAAGTCTTTACTGTGCTGTACATGTTCCATAGATATTGGTAGATTAATTAACCGCTTAACAATTGATTGGCCTTGGAGGATTTGTTTCTTTCTCTTCCTCATCCCAAATCTTCTCAGCGATCTCGACCCAGGCTCTACAATCATATGGCCGGGTTCAAATTCATGGATTTAAGAACCGCTACCACTGATCATGCAGAGAAACCTTCTACTATGTGCATTGAAGAAATTAAGGAGCCCATTCAAATCCAGGATATCAAACAGGAACAACAACCCATTGCCATCAAAACCAACATTACAGCCAGTTTTGATAATATTGATGATATTGACAACATTAACTCCAGCTACCTCTCGTCTACAGCTTTGCCATGCTCTACTCCTCCAACTTACTATACCTCCATGTCCAATCCAACATCCCCTATGACTTCATTGCAAAAACAAAATGGCCCCAACGACGACCGTCAAAGCGAACGACTCCTTGGTTTTTCCAACGACCAATTTCGGCAAATCAAATCTAGATTCACTCAGCGCTATTCACCACCTCGCGGCTATATGAGCCTACATGAACTCCTCATAGACCTCAACAAAGTAATTGACATTTTGTGGTACTCGTTCACATCCAGCCAGCCCTCCATGAGCATGTCATCACACTCGCCGTCCCCAAACGAAATGAGTCCAAAACTAAATGGCCAAACACATTGCCTCTTGGATATTGCAGACAACTTGGTTGAATTCGTAGAGGGGTTTGCGCTCAATTCCATCGACCCACATGCATTGTTCAAAATCTTTCACAAGCTGGATAAGATCCTAGCAAGACTTTTGTATGAGCCGTCTAATCTTTTGCTGGGCGCACCAGAAGACCTTCGACTTTTAAAAATAACCCAGCGCTCAAAATTATCAGTGATGAAAGTTTTGAGTATAACACCATGTCGCGACCTAAAATTGACCTCCATATATGAGCATGTACTAAGGATAATTCGCCAAAATGAAGAAACTCAACGCAATTCTTTAGACTCTTTGGCGTGAACATTTGTCATTTAAATTAACACAGGTTGCGATGCTTAAAAAAACATGACCAACACAAAAGAAATATATAATTATAATATTTGATATAGTAAAAAGTAATATTAATAGCACGGATATGCGCCACTCATACCTTTTTCCATCTAACATTTTATTTGGATCCCAAGCCAAATAAGAATAGAAGCTCTTTTTGATCAAGCTTTCCAATAGACTTGAGGCCATTTTCATCCAGTGCGCCAGATATCAAATCCTTCTTCTTCTTCTGCAGTTCTAAAATTCGATCTTCAACTGTGCCCTCTATCACCAGTCTATGCACAAACACCGGTCTCATTTGTCCTATTCGGTGCGCCCGATCCATCGCCTGGTCCTCCACAAACGGATTCCAAAATGGATCCATAAGGATCACATGTGACGCACAAGTTAATGTCAATCCCACATTTCCAGCCTTCAAGCTGATTAGCAAAACAGTCACCTCCGAATCATCATAAAAGTCCATTATGACCTGGTTTCGGTTATTTGCGCTCATTGATCCGTCATATCTCAAAAATTTCGTAGCTTTCTTCCCAGGTTGTCCTGCTTCAGCTTCCAGTGCCATCTCAACAAAATCCAGCAGCGATGTGAATTGCGAAAACACAATCACTTTTTCGCCAGGAAAGTTTTCATACACGTTGGAAATGATGCTCAAGCACTTGTCAATCTTAGAAGATGAGATCCAGCCGTCTGGAAAAAGCTCCGAAGATTCAGGGCGCACAGGAAGGCTGCTAAGACTCGTGGAAGAAATGGTAGAAGAAAGATGTAGACGGCTATTGCTGTGTACTGCCGGTTTGCGAAAATACTTGTTGGTTGGCGATACAATTGGGATCATTGTTGAAGAGAAGCTCTTGGAGTTCACAGATCCTAATTTGGATAAGGAGGTTGAAGAGCGGAACGGGTCTATACTTGATCTAGTCGCAGGGAAGCTCTCGACCAATCTTGGAATCTCCATAATATTAGATGACTCGCTGGGATCCTCTTGAGTGTCTTGATCTTGCGTGTCTTCATCTTGAGTATCATGAGCATCTTCTTGCTGAGTGTCGTTCGCGCCAAGTGTGAAACCAACACTAGAACGTGACAGCTGCGAAGTGGCCTTTTGTCTTTCGGGCGCAATACTATTATCAAAGTCAGAAGCAAGTGACTGGGTGCTCAGAGAGTGACTCAAACTAAGTCTGCCACTGCTGGCGGATCGACCTATATGATGCCTGTGGGCCAATATTTCTTGATCTGTCTGCCCCTCGATATGAACAAGGTTAAAAATGGAGTAATCAATAAGCTCTTTTTCTGAAATAGGGCCGGTACAAGTTGGGCATCGCTTGGCGTCAATATCCTCGAGATTAGCAGACTCGAAGAATTCTCCACAGCATTCCGTGCAGATAAAATCACCACAAGGAAAAAATAAAACAACGTTGACAGGGTCTATAGCGTCCATGCAACTTGGGCATGTGAATGTGTCTTGAGTCTCTAACTTGGCCACGATTCTTGGCTTCAGCTTTCGACAGAGTGCGATTGCTGCGCGATTGGACCTTGCTGACACTATTTTGTTTGTTTTCAAACGATGGGCACGCTCAATAAGTTTAGGATGGCAGCATGCCTGACGGAGTCTTAGGAGTAGTACCAAAATGCTACTATAGTTTCTCGAAACTGACCCCTGTGATATGAATAAGTTCATCTGGTCTAATGCACCCTGTTCAAGAGCCTTGTAAAACTCTTGCTCGTCGCTGTCCATATTGCTGGATTCTACCAGAATTTCCCTGGGGGGTAACTGGAGAATAGGCTTGCCATCCACGACACTGCTCTTGGTCCGACGAAGTAGAATAGCTTTGAGCAGAGCCTGTAGCTTTTTCAGCGCTTTTTTATCACCGATCCGCTGAATCGGATTACCAATTTCGTGATAAAACAGAGACTCATCGTCATAGGGTTTTATACGCAAAAACCGAAGCAGACTGTAAAGCTCTAATACACTGTTCTGCATTGGCGTGCCACTTAGGCACCACCTAAATTCGCCCTCAAGCGCAGAGCAAGCTTTGGAGGTCAATGTGGACTTGTTCTTAATGTATTGGGCTTCGTCAAGTACAATACGGTACCATTTGGAGTTGCTTTGATAAAATGGAGATGCCCCGGATGGAGAAGCTGCGGAAGCCTTTGAGGATTTCGTTAACGACCTGGTATCTTGAATGCCAAAGTGTTCTTTGTATTCGCGCGATATGACCCCATAGCTTGTCAGGACTATGTCAAAGCTGCTGAATTCATCGAATGACTTGATTTTTCTACTGATTCCATGGTGAAGGCATACTGATAATTCGTGTTCTGGCTTGATCCGTGTTTTAATTTCACGCTCCCACTGTTTCAGTAAAGATACTGGGGCAATGATTAACGTTGTCTTGAATTTGGGATCGGAAGATTTGCTTGCAACAATAAGAGATCTAAGAAAGGAGTTAGCACAAGTTTTAAATAAGCTAATCAGAGCACTTACATTGTTTGGATTGTCTTTCCAAGGCCCATGTCATCCGCTAGAATCCCGCCCTTCACACTAGCCTCCATTTTTTGAAGCCACGCCAGTCCCAGCTTCTGATGTTCCAAAAGGGTGATTTTCATTTCTTTTGGAGTTCCCTTTCTGTCAATTGGTTTAATATCCAAATCTGCCTTGATGTTGTCTAAAAGTTTCTCAATTTTTTCACGGTCCAAGCTTCCAACACCCGGGCCATATGGCCCAAATGACTCCTCTGTATTCACCCGCGTGGCTTCCGGTGAGAATAGAGACTTACGTCTTACATCTGTGTATGGCGTACGAACACTGGATAAAGACATTTGTTCAACTGCCTGTTGAATTTCTAAATCTCCATCTTTTGCAAGAGATGTAGCGGAGTTGTAAAGAAAAGCGTAATCCGCGACTTCTCCTTTAAAAACTTTGTCCAGCATTATCTTAAACTTTTCCAGATATTTTGAGCGAACTGTTCTCTGCACCCATACCATATTGGAATTCATGAGTGATTCCAGCCGAAGGGTTTCCTGTTTATTAAGACTAGGTTGTTGCTTGAGGGTGGATATTTGAGCTTCAATCGCTCGAGATTGCTGGTCAGCTAAGCTCCATTGCCTACTGCTTTTCTCGATTTGGTTTGAGAGAAACTGAATTAGCTCGACAGCCTTTTGTTGCTGAAAAGCAGGGAGCTTAGGCAATATATCTTTGTCAAACACATGTTTATTAGCTGTAATAATTTGAAAGGTCGACGGAGCTGTTAATGTGCGAGGACGCTTGGGTATAGTTGATGCGGGCACACTTGGTGTAAATTTGGAAGAATCTCCAAACAAACTTGAATATCTCCGTTTGTTGTCTCCGGTTGATATTTGAGGAACGGCTGTGGAAGATTGTGTCCGAAATAGGGATGTCCCATTTTTTGAATTTTGCCCAGACAGACTAACTGAAGACTGATTTCTGAATAAAGAAGGAGAAGCCCTCGAATTAGGTAAAGTATCACTGGCACGCTGTGGAAATATGCTTATAGGGGCCATAGTTGAATGTGGCGATTGTATTGAATTGGCTCTTATGGATTCGCTTGACGGTGCATTATTTGTCATATATGCACGTGCCGAATGAAAAGGCGGATCGCTTGAAATTGAACTGTAAGATATCGGAAGAAGTGGGCTGTTGACGGAAGAGGAAGCGTGCGGTATTGAGATTGATGGCAGTATTTGCTGGTGGGTCGAAGAAGTCATTAGAGGGGGATGTTGAGTATTTTGAAGAGTTGTAGCTTCTTGAAAAGATGCGTGTTCAGGGATATTTCGGGCTTCGTCTGGCATCGATATCCTATTAAACCCCATATTATTCGAAGTTCCATTTGCGCGGTCCATTGTATTTATTCTTTAAGGCCAAGGAGTTCCAGGATCGCCGGGCAAATTCTATGAGATAAATACACAGATACGGGAAGATCCGAGTAGGTGAGTTTTGTAGAATTGGCCCTCCCTGATAAATGTTTGAGCGACGTCAGTTTTCTTCTGTCCACAAATGAGTGAGGTTTTCCTTAGATCAGTTGGATACATGAACAAATTCGAACGAGCGTAAAGAAGAGGAAGAACAAGAAGAAGAAGAGAAGAAATGAACTAGGTCTTTACGAAAGGAAGGAAGGGCATTTGCCATTGAATCCCTATCAAAATGGCTCCAGATAATTGAGTCCACATGATCAGGGTTAGGTTCCGTGCGATTTGACCTGAAAAGGAAGTTTTGGCGAGCTTGGAACCTGTTCTCCATATTAATTCTCAGTTCTTCAAGGAATAAGTCTAGATTAACCCCACATAAAAAGTAAAAGATCTTCTACCGGCCGGTATAGCTAAGGTCATTCCACCTTTTAGATGTTGTTGGGGTGTCTGGTGTAATGTGCGGTATACTTGTTTCACAAGTTCTTCCTTTCAGCCTTTTTTCTGCAGACGGCATTCGCTTATTATGATTTGAAGACGACAGCCGTGTATAAAATTGAAGAGATTTGCTGATCCTTATGAACGATCGCTCATGGATAGGGATTTGATTCGGAAAGGCCTGAGATCTATTTTCGCTTCATCAGAAGCTCGGTAAGTCGCTGTCTGCATTTTATTAACCATGGTTTGAATACAATAGACTACCAAATCGAGATAGCTTACCGGTAGTTGCAAAGTTTCTAATTTACCATCGGAAATGGCCTACATGTGTCAAAGACCTTTGATGGCTTCGCAAATGCGATTTACATGGCAGGTTGGAAATCAAAAGAAACAACTAAGGGAATCCAACGGATGTTTCGCGTATCAACTTGACTCTCAAGCCAATTGAAATAATTTAGATTCTATGGGTTCATAGTGAACAGGCTGTTACCAAACCAGTGCCACTTGAAATTTTGGCTTCTTGTGATTAACTAGGTAGTCTAGATCCACAATTCCGAAGTCGGAGATGACAACCGCGCGTATTTCTTCACCAAGATATCAGGCTGGTCTACCATAGTCTACCACTCGCCGAGCTGTCCTTGATGTGGAAAAGAACAAGGTCTGAACAGACAGCGTCCGTCTCGCATGAGTTATAATTCGAAAGCACTACAGGAAAAATAAATGAGAGAGTCAATATGGTTTACAAAAAATCTGCGAAATAAACACGCCGTAATGTACCGGTACGTATTGGCAGCAAGCTTCTAAAGTTGTGGACCTTTAAAGATCGATAGTGCGATCTAGTCGCGCCCTAGGCCCTAGGGTGCCACGAATTGAGGAGAAAACGCAGAATAAAATATGAATTTGAGACAAGTGAACCACAAAAATGGGTAGACCGGGACCTACATCGTACTAGAGTCATATGCGGTGTTTGAAATGCTGAAAGAAGGTTTGTCTAGCTAGGGTCCAGTTTAAATTGCAAACAGCTAGCAGATGAGATCAGAAGACTATTGACCAATGAATGATGAGTAAACAGCTACTTTGATGTGGTCTAAACTGCCATGAATTGTTGGTCCGCTTGAAATTAAATATAACTACAGACTACAGCCGCTACAGCGCATGGCGCATGGCGCACACCAGTATATTTACTCGGTTCTCTCGGTGCATTCAGTTCGTTCAAATATGCTGCAGTTCATGTCATTTTCATGATGAAAATATATTCGACACGTCGAAGTTGGTACACAATGGAACTGTCTAGTTTAAGTTTTACCCTAACCGGAAAACTAAAAAGTAAACTCCCAACGCAGAATAATTCAGGCCCTGACGCAGTTTGCATTTCTCTTATTTCATTTACATAAGTTGTCCATACCAGCTTTATGTAATCCTCAAAGTCCTCAGAACGGTCGAGCAGACCTAGCCTGCCTGGTCTGCAGCTTGCAATGCTTCACCGGTATATCACAGGGAATGACTATTACGGTCTTATTCCGTTTGCATGGTGGAACTAAACCACTGGCTACGTATTGTTCTGCATTGTCGGAATCATCCTTCGTGTGCCGTGATAAAATTTCGCAAAAAAAATACATTGCAACTCGTTTTGTCACAAAAAAATTTTCTTTCTTCTTTTTTTTTTTTCTTTCTTACTTTCCTTCTTTCCTTCTTTCCTTTCTTCCTTCCTTACAGAGTTCCATCACTACCTCATTTTCGTCTTGTTTTTTTCTGTTTTATGTTCATTCAGCTCTCCAGGTCTCTTGTATCCAAGTTTGCTTCTTCCCGTGTTTTCATGAGTCTTTTTAACTAAAGATATCCAAAATCTTCTCCACCATTGCAATCCAGTCCTCCTCTCATTGTATATAAACTATCTCTATCTGTGACTTCCCTGCGTCTCTATTGTCATCTTAATCCCCTTGATTGTTTCTCTAGTTCTCTCGATCAAATTACAAGAATTTGCTAGAATTTCTCTGCAAACATCTGAAATTAGCAACACAAATTGCTCTAAAAAAATTCAACAAAAGCTTCTCAGCTAATAAAACTCAAACAAAAGAATAAATCATGTCTTACACTTACGATTACTCAATTCAAGAAGGTGGTGCTCAACAGAATGTGTCCCCTGCTACTGCGGCCGCTGCTGGCGCTGGTGCTGGTGCTGCATCAAATGTGTCTTTAGATCATGTACCCAGTAATGCGCCATCTTCTGCTGGTGCTCCTCCTGTGAACTCTTCCCCTTCCAATCTCTTTATTGATAGTAACACTCCATCTGAGGCGAACGTCAAAAACACTCTTTGGATGGGTGAGCTAGAACCCTGGCTCGACGAGGTTGCCATCAAGAAAATTTGGTCTGTTTATGGCGAGAATGTCAGTGTAAAGCTTATCCGCGACAAGTTCTCTGGCGCCCATGCCGGTTATTGCTTTGTCGAGTTTTCTAACGCTACCGCCGCTGCCAAGGCCATCACTCTTAATGGACAACCCATCCCCAATGCTCAAAGGGTTTTCAAACTTAATTGGGCGTCAGGTGGTGGGCTTTTGGATAAACGTGATGATCGGGGTCCGGAGTTTTCAATTTTCATTGGAGACCTCGCCCCCGATGTGACTGAATTTGCTCTTCATCAGCTCTTCCAGTCTAGATACCCTTCATGCAAGTCAGCCAAAATTATGACTGACCCTGTCACCAACACCTCCAGAGGCTACGGTTTTGTTCGTTTCAGTGATGAAAGCGAAATGCTGAGAGCCTTGACTGAGATGCAAGGATTTTACTGTGGATCTCGACCCATGAGAATCTCCACTGCCACTCCCAAGAACAAGTCAATGGGAATGCCCACTATGGTCAATGCTATGGGTGGTGCTCCCAATGGTAACGGAGTTCCTGGTAGCCCCGGATTCCCTAATCAGCAGGGTGGTCCTGGTATGTACCAAATGGGCATGCCATCTGTTGGCTACTATGGCTCTCCACAGGGCATGAACCAGTTTACTGATCCCAACAATACTACTGTCTTTGTTGGTGGTCTATCTGGTTACGTCACTGGTGATGAACTTCGCAGTTACTTTGTTAGCTTCGGAGATATTACCTACGTTAAGATTCCTCCTGGAAAGGGTTGTGGCTTTGTTCAGTTTGTCCAACGCCAATCTGCCGAAGCTGCTATCACTCAAATGCAGGGCTACCCTATTGGCAACTCTCGCGTACGCTTGTCTTGGGGCCGTTCTCAAAACATTAACGGTCCTAGTACCCCATACCGACCTGCCCCTCCTCCCAATGTATACCCCCAAATGGCCGTTCCTACTCAAACTCCTTATGGTGCTTTTGGCCCCATTAACCCCCAGGCTGCCCACGGCCTTCCTCCTAATGGCCCTCCTCAGCAGGGTCAGGTTGCTCTTGCTCAGAATGGCATTCCTCCTCAAACTGGAGGTGCTCAGACTGTTCCTGGTCAAGACCCCTCGGAACCCATTCCTGTTGCTCGTCTCAATGAGCTCTACTTGGCTGCCAGAGACGGTCGTCTCGATAGAGTTGAGGCCGATGGACGTGGATACCATGGAGTTTATGCCCAGTAAATCTCTGAGTAGGATATGAGAGGTGCGCTCCTCTTTTTATTTATAACACCCTGAGAATCATGGATTCTGTTGCGAAAAAAAGTTCTTGTTTGTTTACCTTTCGTCTCTTTTTTGTGCTTCCTTCTTCTTTTCCTGTTTTTTATTATTTGCCGATTTTCTTTTTATTCTATCTAACTGGGTCTTATTCTGTATCTTATTGCTTTGATATCGCATTTCTTTATATTCATGTTAAAAAAGTTGATTTATGTGTCCACTTATTTACCATCGTCCACACGGGCCTACAATTGTTAGTTTTGTCAGTGTGCTTAGCTTTTGGCATATTTTACTTACACCGTAGACTGCTTTGTCTTCCTCAGAGCCTCCCAGAGCCTTGTAAAGGCCGCCGTGAGGGTATGATCTGGGGGTAGCAACTCGCTCGGGATAGAAAAAGTAGTACATGAGGCCTGCGAAAGCTCCAATAAGACTGAAGAAAATGGCATTGTTTCGCAGAGCCACAGAGTTGGGGACTACGTCGTGTCTGTCGGGAGACCACATGTCAAGGTAGTCGTAATGCTCGTGAAGCTATCAATAATTAGCCAACAGCCCTAATATCTTAAAAATGTTCATGGATATTGCTTACGGGCTCGTTGAAGTTACGCTTCATCTGTTGATCGTCGTACTTCTTGTATGGGTTGCGATGCTGGTAGTATTCGAAAGGTAAATCGGGGTAGTCGCCAATCTAGAAATTTGTCAGTAAAATGTCGAGTTGGCCTTAAAGGGGGCCCCAGACAATCGCAAGGAAGGCCTTGAACGAGGAGGGCCTTGAGCTAGGAAGGCCTTGAGCGACTAAGGCTCTTGGAGAGCATACCAATCGGTCATCGTTAGCCTTGCTCGAGGCGTGACGAGCAATTATAGACAGTGGAGTAATAGATGACTTTGTAAGCTGGAGTCTAGCAGACCCAGTCAAAGTGGAAAGAATCGATTTCGTGAGCATTGTGTAGAGGGTTCAATCACTTGAAAGTTGGTGATAATGGCCCGCTTAAAACTTGAAGGTGGAGGATTTTTTTTTTTTTTTTTGGCTAGTTACAGGTATACTTTATTTCGGTGATTTATTCTCTGCACTATGGTTGGCTGAAACGCACCGTGTCCTTGTTGTTATGGCAACATAAATTGTCATGTGACTAGTGACAAATATATATATAAAATATATATTATTTGAATTTAAATTTAAATTTTCAGCATTTTCAGCATTTTCAGCATTTTCAGCATTTTCAGCATTTTCAGCATTTTCAGCATTTTCAGCATTTTCAGCGCGCTGGCTGTTGTTGCATTTTGCCTAGGCTAGTTCCCACGCAACAAAGCTTTTGTTGTGTCTCCTACTTTCACCAATTTTTTTTTCTGTTTTTCTCAGCACCATCCATCCTTTTCGGTTTTTCAGTGGCAATCCCTTCTTGCGACCTTTAATCAACCATATCTCATCGACAACACATGGAACTAGGTTAAGACTTTGTACACATGTTAATGCCGAGCCTAGCTTTGTTTTCATCTGACTTTTATTTCATTTGACCTATTCAAGCACTTTCTACGACAACTTTCTAGCTGCTGCGGACCGTTATGCCTTCGGCCTCGCGTCTTGGGAAGCGTAGCAACAGCGGTACGAACACAAGCATGACAGCTGCTCAGCTCTCGCAGGAGCCTCGGAACGATGATGGCCCAAATGAAAGCACTGTATCTGGAAAGAAACGTATGTATTGGCCCTACTTAAATACGCGGATTCGTATAACTAACGCGTTTACTTTTTAGATCTTCGAGAGTCATCAATAGAGTCGATTGACAACACCCCTCTCAGTTCGAAAAAGCGAAAATTCAATCAATCCACAACTACTCCTTTACGACGATCGCGACGCGCAGTTTCCAACATTGACTATTCGCCCGCTGGACTGGAATCCAAACGACAAGTATCAGGCCCACCTGTTAAAACGCCAAAACCCAACGGACATAAGAAGCTCTCAGAGGGCCCAGAAGAGCCGGAAACCCCACATGAAGAAGCAGTAGAATCTCCTACTCGTGAAGTCTCCCCTGAATGCGAAAATGAAACGCTGCCAGAGAGTAACGATAACGAAACTGAGACAGAGACAGACGTTCACAATAATAATCTAGTGCACGAGAATACGAAAACGATTGCGGAGCTGAGAGCCGATTCCATCGAAGAAAAGCGAGAACACTTAACGAGGATTTTAGAGAGGCATGACCACCATGTTCGGCTTTTATTCCACCTTGAAAAGTTTGTTTCCTTAATTGGCTACGACCCAGACGAAGCAAAAAACGACCACAGCAACGTATTTGAGGAATACAAGATTCCCTACGACTTGTGGTCAAAGGTGTCGAGCGGTCGAACAGGTGGCCGGTCACGATCCACGCGGCGACAAATTAATCTCCAAAAAGTTGCCCTTCATATTGACACCCCTTCACCCTCGCCATCCCCTGCATCTTCACCTAAGCCCGCCTCAACCCCGTCACGACAAAAGGTTTTACCGACCTCAACTCCTGATATTAAGGGCAAGCGATCAAAATCACGACAGGTGGAAATCTTGACTTCGTCCAACAAGAGACGCTCCAGTCGTCTTGTTCATGTAAGTGGAAGGATATCTCCAGAGCCGAAAATAGAAGAAAAATCAGAAGCCGACCCTGAACCCGAAAGTGCTGTCGTAGTTCGCAAACATACTCCTAAAATCAGACTGAAGTACTCTGTGCCCGGACCAACAATTACTCATCCTGGGCATGTTGTAGCGCCACTATATGGAAGCTTGGACAGTTTACTCTCGTCGTTCATTGCCTTGGATGACTACGTCACGGAAGAAGATAGAGACCAATACGTGGAAGAACAGGCCGAGCTACGAAATAAAATCCAAGTACTCAAGGACTCCGGCGTATTCAAGTTGTACGAGGGAGATTTCAAGCCGATGGAGTTGAAAAGGGCATTTCCGGATCCGCTCTCAAAGCCAGTGCATCACGACCATTTAGTTTCACAGTCCGTCTTTTTTGCAAAATTGATGTCTGACGAGAGACGTGCCCATATTTCGAAATCAAGGAAACTGGCGGGTATGATTGATCTGTATTTTAAGAGACTTTCTGGTGCCGAAGAAAAAGAGCGAAAACGAGAGTCACAGCGCATCAGGCAACTAGCACGACGAACGGCGTTAGAAGTCATGAAAAAATGGCGCATGGCTGAGAAAGTTGTGCAGCAGCGAAATGCCAAAAAGCTTGAAGACCAACAACGTCAGGCCGGCAAAGAACAGCTGGACATGATTCTTGAACACTCAGCGCAGTTGCTAGAAGCTCGTGTTACGGCAGCAAACGACCAGGAGCCCGAAATCGCAGAAATAGAAGAAGCTGAGAGCGATAGCGATGTTGATATGTCCGAACAGTCGTTGCACACAGCCGATGAAGTGCTTTCTTCAGATGATAGTGAGTCGGAAGCTGAAATTCAAGCTGACGAACCACAGGATGATAGTAAACTCACAGTTGAGCAACTTCGAGAGAAATACTCTGCAATGCCCGAAATCGAAATGAATTGGGGGGAGGGCGAGTCGGACAGTGATGATGAAAGTGAAGCTGAGGACGTGGCGACAGAAACCAAAGCTGAAATTCAAGCTGAGGATGTTGTGGTAGAAGCTCAAGATGAAAGTGTGGCTGGTGATATTGGGACAAAAGCTAAAGCCGACGAAGAAATGCTAGACGCTGTAAACAGCGAAAGCGACCATAGCACTATTATGGATAGCGAAGAAGAATCATCAGAAGGGCAATCTGAATCCGAAGAAGAAGTCGGTGGACTTGCAGACCTATTAGGAAACCCCGCAGCCGACGATGATTCAGACGACGATGTTAAGGAGCCAGTGACACCTGAGGAGTATTCCCCAAGAGAGCCAGCAGTTCGTGATACCAAGGTACGTGAATCATCCGCTGCAGCCGTTGCAGCCATCGAAGAGAACAAATCAATTGCAGTTAGAACGCCAGTGCCTTTTTTACTGCGAGGCACATTGCGAGAATATCAGCATTTTGGACTCGACTGGTTAGCTGGACTTTACAACAACAACACTAACGGCATTCTTGCTGATGAGATGGGTCTTGGGTAAGTAATGGTTCAAGAGGTTTGTTATATTTGTGCTAACTGGTGGTAGAAAAACTATTCAAACAATTTCCCTAATAAGCTACCTTGCATGTGAAAAGCAGGTTTGGGGTCCACATTTGATTGTTGTACCGACAAGTGTTATGCTCAACTGGGAGATGGAATTCAAGCGGTTTGCGCCAGGGTTCAAAGTCTTGACATATTACGGCAACCCTATGCAACGTAAAGAAAAACGACGGGGGTGGAATAAGGAAGATACATGGCATGTTTGCATTACATCATATCAGCTAGTGCTGCAAGACCAGACAGCTTTCAAGAGGAAAAAGTGGCACTATCTTATTCTTGATGAGGCGCACAATATTAAGAACTTTCGATCACAAAGATGGCAGTCGCTATTGAATTTCAACACACAACACCGTTTGTTGCTTACCGGAACTCCGCTACAAAATAATTTGGTCGAGTTATGGTCGCTACTCTATTTCCTAATGCCATCGTCGCGGGCGTCTCAAAGTATGCCCGAAGGCTTTGCAAATCTACGAAATTTCCAAGAGTGGTTTTCGCGGCCTGTGGAAAAGATGGTTGAAGGTGGAGATTACGTCGACGAAGAAGTCAAAAGCACGGTTGCAAAGCTGCATGTTATTTTACGGCCCTACCTCCTGCGTCGATTAAAGAGGGACGTAGAAAAGCAAATGCCAGGCAAGTACGAGCACATTGTATACTGCAAACTGTCTAAGCGTCAGAGATACTTGTATGATGATTTCATGTCTCGGGCTCAAACGCGAGAGACTCTGGCATCGGGCAACTTCCTCAGCATTATCAACTGTCTTATGCAACTGAGGAAGGTGTGCAACCATCCCGATTTGTTTGAGATCAGACCTGTTGTGACGTCGCTAGCAATCGAGAAATCAGTTATGTCTAATTTCGAAACCAAAGACCTCCTTGTGAGAAAACGGCTGATGGCGAGTGAGAATCCGATCGACCGCCTTAACCTTGACTTTTTGAACCTTCAATTTACTCAAAATGACCTGTCGCTGAGCCGTAGCAATGCAGTTTCGAGCCAACAGTGGATTGCAGATGAGAGTAAGACCGGCGATGACAATGTTTTGGGCCAGATGATAAAAGAGATGCGAACCGCTTTGGACAAGCTGGGTGCAGTGAAACCTGATTATAGCTCCATCAATGCACATGCTGAATACATGTCATACTTGGATCAACAGAATGCAATTGACCAATTGGCGACAACTGTGTACCAGAGCAGAAATAAGTGTGAAAAGCAGCCTATCTACGGAATCGACGTGATTCAAAAGCTGACGATTGTAGGACAAGAAACGAAGCGGGCAATGGCAGGGTACGACTGGAACCACAGCGACACATTGTCGCGGATGAAACTCAACTACGAGGCTCGAGAAATGAACATGTCCGACGCAATCGAAAAGTTTTCGTTTGTGACGCCGCGCATTGTGTGTTTGGACATGGCGCAGCGGGTTCTCGGTCCCGTGGATCTAGAACTCGACAGCGTTCGCGAGCTCCGATCGCAACGGTTATTCCATCAGTCACAGATGAAGTTGTCAATTGCATTTCCAGATAAACGGTTATTGCAATACGACTGTGGAAAGCTACAGCGGCTAGCCGTACTTTTGCAGGAATTAATTGCCGGTGGGCATCGGGCGCTGATTTTCACGCAAATGACGCGAGTGCTTGATCTTTTGGAGCAGTTTCTTAATTTGCACGGGTTACGGTATTTGCGACTGGATGGTGCGACGAAAATTGAGCAGCGTCAGGTCATGACGGAACGGTTCAACCAGGATCCACGTATTCCTATTTTTATCTTGTCAACTCGATCTGGTGGACTTGGTATCAACTTGACAGGAGCTGATACAGTTATTTTCTACGACAGTGATTGGAACCCTTCGATGGACAAGCAATGCCAGGATAGATGCCATCGTATCGGGCAGACGCGTGACGTGCACATTTACCGATTGGTCTCTGAGTATACAATTGAGAGCAACATTTTACGAAAAGCTCAACAAAAGACGATTTTGGACAATATTGTTATTCAGGAGGGCGACTTTACGACGGATTATTTCACAAAGCTCTCTGTGCGAGATATGCTGGGTGACGAGGCCAGTATCATGGGCGAGGGGCAAGGGGAGGAAGAGATTGCACCGAGCGGGCGGTCGTTGGAAAAGGTCTTGGCGCAAGCCGAAGATGAGGACGATGCAACTGCAGCCCAGGTGGCCATGCGCGAGGTCAACGATATAGATGCGGAAGATTTCGTGGAGGACGGGCAGCAAAAGGCGCCAAGCAAGTCACAAACGCCGCGCGCAGGGACGCCAATGAATGCCGGATCTGAGGTTGAAACTGGAGGCAGTCGTTCGAAAGAGGTTAGTGTTGCTGCTGAAGAAGTAGAGGAGGGGGTTCATGTTGAAGATGAGGAGGAGGAGGAGGAGGAGGAGGAGGTAGTACGTGTGAAAGAGGAGGTTGCGGTAGATGTGGAGGAAGAGGAAGAAGAAGAAGAAGAAGAAGAAGAAGAAGAAGATGGTGATGGTGATGTTGATGATGAAAATGAGGACGATGCGGACGAGATTGGGCACGTTGACGACTACATGATTCGGTTCATTGAGGGAGGATATTTCTGGGATTAGAACAGAAGTTAAAGTCTTTGAGAGAAGGGCTTGTAAACAAAAAAAAAAAAAAAAATATAAACCAAAAAAAAATTGTACGATAGTAATTATTGATTTAAAAGTTGATTTAAATGTGTTCTTTTTTTTTTTTTTTTTTTTTTTTTTTTTAAAAACGAGCTGTGAGTTCAATTGTTAATGATATGGAGAGTCTTGAAGGCCTTTAAAAAAGTTCAGGCTTATAACTGGCACTGGTTCGTGCGTCGTGCAATGAAACCAAATTCAACCGAGACATATATCTAAGTGAACTATTACAGTAGCATACACTGTACAGTAGAGTTGGAGTAGAGTTGGAGTAGAGTCAGTAGAGTAGACTGCTATAGCCGGTAGAGCTAGGTTATAACGTGAATTTGAAGCAGGAACAAAAAAAAAAAAAACAGTTTTTTTATAGTATACAGTTTACAGCACAGCACAGCACAGGAACACAGGTAGAAGATATCTGTACAACTACATGTGCTTGCAAAACACGCGAGACGGGCCGACGAGAGAGATCTGAAGTACTTCTGAATCAGTTCTGATTGAGTTCTAGGGCCTAGGCAGGCTAGGCTACATGTGTGATTCGGGACTATTAGATTAGTTAAATTCCGTGATTCGTGGTTTTGTGATTCAAAAATTTTGAATTGTGAATTGTATACTGTACTCAGTCACAGCTGTGTATTCAACTGTATTGTATATCAAAATATTTCAGCAAGGACGGTTACTTTTAATTACGTACTAGAGCTCTATAGTCTATTGCCAATTTGCATTAGTTGCCAGCTTCGGAATCCGGACACTTGCTTCTTTTCGTTCTTGCGTTCTTGCGTTCTTGGCTATTGGTTCTTGTTTATTGGTTCTTGTTTATTGGTTCTTGGCTATTGGCGCTTGGCTACGTAGTCTATTGGCTCTTGGCCATTTGTGTTCGACTACCTCGGGAGGCTACGTACTACGTAGAACCTCGACGACGTCATGAATCTCGAGTTCGGACATGAACGTCGATCAATATGTGAACTTTTTTTTTTTGCAGAACTTTTGCTGGCCAGCCAAGCTTGCTTGTATCTTACCACATTTACAGCATGGGGACAGGGGGATCGATATATATATATCAATATCCCGAATCGTACTGCAGTATTTGGAATAATCAGACCGCGGTACACAGCAGCTGCACATCTGGAGAGGTGGTCCGCGGGTCGGGAATTGTTTTGTTGTGGACGGCGCAGGCCTGCGTCCGGAGTCCTGTGTGTAATACCGTAATACAGTGGTTACCTGAGGTCCTGAGTGGTATAGCAGATATATATAGCAATTAAGTAACATGTATCAAACACATTGGCCTTGATCAACTTTGATCGCCTGCGTATCGGTTTGTTTGAGCCGATGCATATGGGTCGATACCTGGATACCTGGCAGGCTGGCATTGACTGGCAACGGTTTGTGTAAACGTTGCTGATTCAATTAATGCTGTTAACTAACCAGCCTTTTAAGAACCAAGGCCTGACCCTCGAGGTAATGTGATGGACTGGACCCGGGCCAGCTGATTGACCTTTTGACCTAGCTAACGGAGCTAGCTACCGCTAGTTCTGGCAAAGTCATGAGCAGTGAGCAATAGCTAGCCCGTTGCAAGTTGCCCAAATTGCCCAATTGCCCAAATATTGCCAACAACAGTTCCTTTTAGGTCTCAAAACAAGTTCAACATGGCTTTTTCGAGACGGTTTCCTTCTGTTCATGGCAATCGAGTTGATCAACTCGCGCATCTGATGCGTATGATGTGCGTTGTGCATGCGTTGTAACGCGATGGATAAAGCAACAATCGTCGCACGCCGCACAACAGGTGGTTCAATGGGTCGATCAACTGCTTTCGCAAAACGAATTGCGCAAACAATTATTTGAATCTCGTCTGAAAGTTCTGTTTCTAAAGTTTTTTAATTCCTATTTATTCTGCTCTTCTTCTGTTCTTCTTCTTCTTCTTCTTCTTCTATTCATCCTCATCTCTTAGCTACTTACTACACGCCCTTAGTTCACTGCAATGCTCATTCACTCCTCCTTAAACGTAAGTCATCTACACC
>JAJMKT010000346.1:0-24889 GCA_030563985.1 Geotrichum restrictum
CTTTTTTTTTTTTTTTTTTTTTCCATTTTAAAAAAGGGAAAAGTTCCCAGGATTGATTAACGAGGTGAATATCTAGAAGACGAAATATAAATAAATAAAAAAGAAGTGAGTAAATATGAAGCCGACCTCCTGCCGTAAGCATTAACAACTCTGTACGAGAACTACACCTGGGTAACTACAATTTGCACATGTTTTTAGCTCTCCCGTAAAGTCGACTCACTGCTGTATCAATGGTTTGTCGAGTACGGAAGTACTAGACTTCAAAGGCTAACAAGCACACGCGCTACAAAGCCAATTGATGCTCTATCGAAGTATTCTCATGTCAGCCGTTACTGCCACTCACAATCCTAATAAAAGTGATAGTGGTGCTTACTGGTAAACCCAAATCCACCGATGTTCTAACAGATTCCAACAGCTCTTAAGTAGAGTCTACCGTATTGATAAGGGCGCGTAGCCTGACAAAATCGAGAAAGACATAATGAGGGTAAAGAGGAAAATCGGCATTCTTAAGACGGGTGAACTTGTTCATAAACAAATCTGGATCATCAAAGTCACAAAAGTCGGTAAGACCGAAATACTTGCTATCTTTGGAGCTTTTAAACGTACTTCCAAACAAGTAAGTTTCGGCCGAGTTCAACTTTGGATATAAGAACAATGCAGCATTGAATTGAAGATTCGGGTAATTTAGTACCCGGTAGCGCAGCTCGTCGTAGTCAATATGTGGTATATGTAGTTGTTCTGGCTCTGTAGCGGGATCATAGCCACGCAATGAATAAACGTCAAATTCATAGTTAAGTTGACGCAGATTGGGCCCCCATTTTGACATGGTACTGGAAAGGAGTTCGGGGTAGCTTAGAAGATCTGACCTCGTAAGTAGCAGGCTATATTCGAGAGTCTCCAATAGATCAAAATGTATTGAGATGAGTTGGAATTCCTCTAGTAAGAGACCGTTGCTTCGGAAACTTGAAAGGCTGGGTTTGTTTAACCTTAAAAGATTACAAATTATCTTGAAATAATTGAGTCTTAGATTAGAGCGTGATCGATGAACATATAACTCAGTCAAGTTCCGAAAGTAAAATCTGCAATTGTTTTCTTGAAAACTGTTCAGTTCTGCCGCACACCCCAGCGTAAGAGAGCGCACGTTATCAAAGACTCGATACTGTTTTTCTCCGATCCCTGAGGGCAATAAAAAATAATCGTTGCATTTGAGAACTCTGACAGTTGGTGGTATCCAATCAATTGGTAGTTGGGTGATGTTATGGCCATGAATATTATCCACATCTAAATAGACGAGGGCCCCCATTATAAAGTGTGAAGGATCAAGCCTGACTTCAAGGGGAGAATCGTTATATAAGCAAAGCCCTCGTACATCCCAGAAGTGAGAACTCTTCTCAAAAACACTTAAATATGATCGTGCCGGTACAGCTGTCATATCTATCACATATGGCATCAACCCAAATTCGGCTAGCCAATCAATTATTGAAAACCCTTTTTGCTCAAAAGCATCACTGAACTCGGGCTGATAGTTCACTCTAATTCTGATCTTATATCTGGCAGCTCTCAAAACTCGGGCAAGGTCAATGTGCACTTCGTCACATTCTTCATTAGTCAATATGTCAAGTATCAATTCTTCTAATAAGGGCATTGTCTGGGGGTTCACCAGTTTGATAGTTAGCATGTACCTATTCAGGACTACTTTGGGATTTTCCAATGCCCACGTGTCGATTTCAACGTCTCTCGCATCGATATCTGAGCCAACTTTGAAAACTTTGACAAACTTGAGGACGGATTCCTCTGAATCAAAGCGTTTGAGGAACCTAGATGCGTCGTTAACAGAATAACCATGTATCTTTTCACTATTTGGGCTACCCCATGAACAGTTCAGGAATGAAGTAGTCCGTTTGAACTCAGGATTCACTGCATCTGAAATAAGTTGATAACCATATGGTAAATCCTTTTCCTTCGTTTCCAAAATATCGAGATAGACGTGCTTCCATAAAGTCGGAGAGAGAGCTCTTCGAAAGGCCCGGCAAGTTGCTGAAAGGTTGAGTCCATCGTGTTGTTCCCAGTGATTTTCTATATCGAAATTCAAGTAGTAACCAATACAAGTAACGGGGTAAAGCACATGGTGAAGAATCTCAAGCAAGACTTCTAAAGGCAGGGATTGAAACATCATAAGCTGAGCTTTGAATGTAAGTTAAGTGGTCAATTTGTACTTTCAATAACACTTTAGGAGCCAATTGCGTTTTCGAACAGCTTGGAGCTAGTAAATGTAGGATTATCGTGAATTGTCAGGGTACACGTATGGCTGTTGTCACCCTAAGCCTCTATCTTTTTGGACGTACTGAGAAGTACACGCTTGGCGTGGACTGCATTGCACAACCCGGAACGCCCTAGCCCAAGCTTGCGAAGGATTATCTATATAGGTGTACAGTATACGACTACTACGTATATGTTGTGGAAAGATTGGAAGGTCTGCTAGGATAGACTAGTAATTACCGGAAGAGATCAACTGCTCCAACTTAGGGCACAATAAGAGACAAGCATGGCTTAACGTCAGCTTCAAAATAAAAAAGACACTGACGTCAAATTTTGGAGGAGTTGATTGAATTCGGGAGTTTAAATTTTCAGTAATAGTTGTGCTCACGTTCATGAGAGACAGCGCTCGCGCTAGCTTGAGATCAAATAGACTATGACCTTCCTCATTTTTAGAAAGCTTGAATTACTACGTATTAATTACCGGTACACTTTAAGACTTAGTCTCAAGCTTAGTGCTCAGCATTCTTAAGGCTAAAGAGCTCCTAGGGTCTTTCTTATCTAAGGTTTTTGTAATTTAAGCCCGTAGTTTCATTTCAGTCGTGTGTTATATCGTCCAATATACTAGATTAATTACGGATTTCTGTCAGTCCTCCGCTAGAATATTCGTGTAGACCTACCGGTAGGTCGGCTGCTCCTTAGCTATGTTCCTCCCCATCGTTATAAGCTTATTACTTCCCAACGTTATAAGCTTATTACTTCTCAACGTTATAAGCTTATTGCTTCTCAGCGTTATAAGCTTATTAGCTAAGGGTAGCCTGGACTGCCCGGCAGTGCAGTCAGACTAGCTATCTATATATATATACCTTACTCCCAGATAACGAGAACATCATCTTTACTTTATAATCTACACAGGTCATTAACTACAAGTAAGGACCAACATGGCGACACCAGCAGGACTTGAACCTGCGCGGGAAAATCCTAGAAGATTTCATGCTAATTGGCCTGTAATGGCTCGCTTTGGGACCGATTTAGATACCCTTATTGAGTTTGAGGCTCTCCTTGATGCAGCCCCTGTCCCCCGGGTCGTGTCCCAGTGTGTGTCGACGATTGATAGATATGGGTCGGATGCGGAGGGTATCTATAGACAGCGGGAGATTCTGCGCAGATTCAAACCTTGAAACGGCTGTTTGACACTGACCCGTTGTCTGTCGATATGACGCAACCGGGTCTATATGGCATTAACGATATTCACGCCGTCTCCAGCACTCTGAAGCTTTATTTCCAGGAGCTTCCTGACCCTTTACTAACGCAACAATATCATCATGAATTCATTGAGGCTGCCAGAGTCGATAACGACTTGCAACGCCGGGATGCCGTGCACGACGTGGTCGACATGTTGGCCGATTCGAATTACACGGTGCTCCAGTATCTCATGTTTCATTTGAACCGGGTGCAAAAGAGTGAGCCTCGCAATCGAATGGGAATCATTCATTTGGGGAATATGTGGGGGTCGGTGTTAATGGCGACAAATCATGATAATATTAATGAAATGGCGCTGCAGGCGCGCGTGGTGGAGACGATTCTTTATAATTGTGATCACATCTTTGGGGCTGAAGATGCAGACCTGTAGACGAGGAGACGAGGAGACGAGGAGACTAAGAGGCGATGAGTAGTAACCCTAGGCTGGACTACCCGACAGTGCAGTCAGACTAGCTATCTATATATATATACAGTACCTTACTCCCAGATAATGAGAACATCATCTTTACTTCATAATCTACACAGGTCATTAACTACAAGTAAGGATCCCAACATGGCGTTAATTGCTATTGGCCAGTCTGTTACAGCCGTATATTGTCCCAATCCAAAAGTCGTTATTCACCACATGTTCGAGCCTCTTAGAACTGTTAACTTGTAGTAAACTACAATAGGACAGAGTCAGCCAAACCATTTGGGTGTTCCTGTTTTAGTATACAGTAGTGACTAGTCTACAGTATATCAGTACTGGTAGTCTACTCTGAGTGAGAAAAAGCATGTGGTGCTTTAAATATAGACTACACAGTCACTACAGTACTCAATCACGGCGAGTATATGGTATTACTTGCTTATTGCTTCTGAATTGTTGATCACTCTTGGTGTATCAATGCCTAAAAGTGCCAAAAAAAAGGCCGGTTTCTTAGCATTTTTACTATTTAGATGGAGTCTGATGGACTGCCATTTCTCTCCTTGGCATGTTTGTTTTTGATTTTCCTCATCGTGGCCCTTGTTTCCTCAAGTACCTTTATGTCTTAGGGCTCATCATTCCTCCAAGCGTTATAATAAAATTGTACAGTACCGGTATTATCTTGCAAGTCCCAATGCGGAATGTGCCTTTAGAAAGTGTTTTCCTCTACGTAGACCTAGCTACCGGTATAGTCTACACAGACTCTACAGAGACTCTACGTATACACAGCACGCTGAGACTGAGTACAGTACGTACCAAGTGGAAAGTACAGTACTACCAAGTTGTACCAACCATTGGATTCAATGCTTAAAGTTAAACTTGGATCTCGAGCTCGGAGAGTCACTGATTTAAAAGAAAATGTCGGGTCAGCCCCAATACTTTCCCAAGTTTCCCCCCATTCAATGCTCCTTGGAACGAGTCTCGTAAAGAATATTGTTCAGCAAGAAAGGCGTATGTCCAAGATGAAGCGTGACGCAAGTTTGGTTAACGTTGCAGGCGTGGAGGCTATTTGTGTCTAACAGATATCGAATGGTTCTGATGCTCGAGATTTTGTTTCTGGTCAGCTTCGTGGCCACGGTGGTGACGTCTGAAACCTTCAGCGTGCTTTTAAAAGCCGTTCTTGGCGCAGTATGTGCAACAAGTACGTACTGTAGGCACTGTAGGCACTGTAGGCCCTGGACTCTCCATGACTCCACATATCTGTGGAACTTCTATTGACAAATTCGCAGCTTGAGAACCGTTTTTTTGTGCTTTACCTTATTCACGTCAAAACGATTCCTCTCGCACGCTCTACGTTCAAATATCGATCGAGGTAGCCGCACAGACTCAAGCTATTTTCTCAGGTCTTCAGTCAATTCAATGAACTAGCATGCACGCCAACATTACGATTTAAAACGTTCGATTTACATTATGTACAACAAAATTTTCAAGCCCTTAGAGCATTTAGAGCTCACCAGACTTCTCAATGGTAATTTTGGCCTTGGTAGCACCAGAGCTAGATCCAAGACCCTCGACGGCCTTGACAACATCAAAACCCTCAGTGACCTCACCAAAGACAACGTGCTTTCCATCCAACCAAGGAGTAAGGACAGTAGTAATGAAAAACTGAGATCCGTTGGTGTTGGGGCCAGCGTTAGCCATTGACAAAAGACCGGCCTTGTCGTGCTTCTTCTGGAAGTTCTCGTCCGAAAACTTTTCACCGTAGATGGACTTTCCACCGGTACCATTGTGTCTGGTGAAATCACCACCCTGCAGCATGAACTGGGGAATCACACGGTGGAAAGTGGAGTCGGCATATCCAAATCCCTTCTCGCCGGTGCACAGAGCTCTAAAGTTCTCGGCGGTCTTGGGAACAACGTCGTCGTAGAGCTTGAAGGAAACGCGGCCGAGAGACTTTCCGTCAGCAGCAATGTCAAAGTAGACCTTGTTGCCAAGAGCAGAACGGGCAGAAGAGAAAAATCTCTGGTTGGATTGACCCAAAGTTCTGAGAGTAGAGGAGCGGAGTTGGAACATATTTGTGTGCGTTTTTGTAATTGGCTTTTTTTTCAACGAATAAATCCTTGTATTGACCTGACGAATAGAAAGGAAAAAAGAAAAAGAATCCCGCTTCCGAAAGCAAGAAAGTAGAAGAAGATTCCAAATGGAAACAGTGTCAAAAGGTTACCCGTACTAAAGGTTAGGGATTAAACTCCGCAGAGGTTCCGCCGCACTGTTATGAATTTGGTCCCTTTTTCCCAACCGAATTCACTTCCGTTCTGGCTATGGCACGCCAGCAGCAGCAGCAGCAGCCATTACTTATACTGCTCGTTTTTTCTCTCATTCCACCAATTATCTCAGCCTCAAAGATACATCAATTTTAATGAGTAAACGTCAAGGCCATCCACTTACTGGAGATGTTGTAGTGAGTTCAAGCTCAGGGGGGCTTCATTTTTCTCGGTCGTACTCCCGTGCCCCAACGCCTGTCAGCCCTCAGGTTTCAATGGCCTCAGCATCTGGCATGAGCACATTGGAACGGCACCCAATGTCTGCCCGACCAAATGCAACACCGTTGCCTCCATTCCAGCCACACGTAAACGACAGCAGTGGAATTTTTCGGCCGCCTTCTTTTTCCGGAAGCCTTGTAAGCAATATCGAAAGATCTAGTATTCGAGTGAGGAGTCCAAGGCCTAAACTAGCTGTATTGTCGGTTCCGTCGCCATTACCGGTACCGTCACCGTTATATGGCTCGAACTCTCGATTTCGACAACCCTCAAAGTCAATCAGCGAAAAGGCACAGAGTGGAACTGAGCACTTGATAAGGCAAATCTTCTTGCCAAAGGAATCACATGAATTGGACTGGCGAGACCGTCTACCTGCTCTTACCAGCTCGGACGATGTTAATATCGAGATATATGCTTTGTTTGGACTCATTTGTAGGCAGTTTATTCAGGCTTGGTATTATAAAATTGTCGATGACCCTGCGTTCATTTACGACATTTCGTCAGTCCTGGCCCACGTCACACGGCAGCTTGAAGAGCGAGTGTCACAGATTGATATGTTTGGGTTTCTGCTCGACGAATTGCCTATGATTTTAGATGCTCATATTCAAGACGTTCGCATGGTCAAGGAGAGATACCGGTCCTCTTTACTCCCTGCAGACAATATTGAGGCAGCTTTCCATGCTATAAGGCCTCACCCTGCACTGGCCAGCCCTGAAAATGAAAAGATCTTTCTACAAATGTTGTCTAAAGGTTTGACAGTTTTCTTGCTTGACCAGGCGACATTGAACTCACAGTTAGCAACTTCCCTCGTATCGTCAATTCTGTGCGATATAGGACTCAAAAACGCGGTAGAAAAACTAAGCGAACCGTGGATGATTTACGACATAATTACCAAAGTCTTTGAAATTCTTTGCCCAGAAAAGGAGGACAACGACGAAGCTGAGCGCATTCGGCTTTCGAAAAAGCCCGATTCTCGAGGCGTACTGCTAAATCCTAGCACAGTTACAACTCAAGCCGGGGTGCTCTACTCACGCGTAGTAGGAATTTGCGGATCCGTGCTAGCCAAGAGCGGCAAACTGCTCGCCTTTCTTGGCTCCTTTGCATCCGGAGAAGAGCTTTCATTTGAAAAGACGCGAGTACCTCTTGTTGGAACTTCGATATTTTCCCTCATCGACACCCTTTTCCAACTCAACATTAAAAAACCACTGCTCCCTGCCTCTTTGCGAGTGGTTAGCATTCTGTTTGCATACGGGCAGCTTGGAAAAGTTTGCAACCGGGTTGTTGACTTTTACCTGAAAAAGTTTATAGGAAATGAGCAGGCCATTTCCAAAATTCTGCGCAGTGTGCGCGATACGCTGTTCCCCAATAATGGCAACATGGGGCCTGGTCGGCCGTTTCCCAGTCCTGAGGAGCAGGCGCAAATTAGAAAAAAGGCGGCACAGGCCATATTAAAAAACACGCAGCCAGAGTTGTTGCGTGGCATTTTGTTTGGCGATGACCCACAAAAGGGGATTGACGACATTTTGGACTTGTTTCAAAATAAACAAATTAACAAGCACTTGGTCTTTTCGTTGCTGGACCATATTGTGGCTACTATAGCACCAGAGTTGGTGGAGATGACTCCGCAAGAACTCTTGAACGTCAAGTTAGGAACCATGGACCCTTAGTATCCAAGTTTATCCAAGTTTAGACATGATTGCATTTACGATTTATTAGTTTTTTATTCTTTTCATTATTGATTTCTGTTTGTTTGTTTTATTCCATTATCTACCAATATATATTAGAGCTGTTGTAGCAGGCCTATGTGCCTACAAAAGCTAGCTTTCTCTATCTTGATACCGAGTTCAGGCATGATGCCGCATTCAACTATACGGCCTATAAAACACTCGCACTATGCATTTATCCATGGTCATTCATTCACATACAAAGTCATCAAGCAAAATGTTCCTTTCATCAACGTATGGCTTCCAAACCGACTGATTCCACTCCAAAGGAGCCACTACCGACATTCGCGCAAGCCCAAACTGTATCTTAACTGTTGAAGAGTGCAATGCAATACTTCCCTCTTGGGCACCGGTGTTGGAATAAATTCGGTTCGAGTTCGAATTCAGGTCGTCTCCATATCTCATGTCTCCTAGAATATAGGCCCCTAAACCTATCACTGCATGTACCCTGATTTGATGCTTACGGCCTGTCACAGGCTCAAACATGGCTAAAGTCTGTTGTGTAGGTGCGATAAGTGACGTCCTCGATATCCAAAAGTTGGTAGTCGAGGGTTTCCCTTGAACTGGCAAATCTATCGTCCCTCTGATCAAGTGGTCAGTCAACTCTTTTAAAACTACACCACCACCACTATCGCTTGTATTGCTTGCACAATGCTGGGCAATAGAATCAAAATCACCGTTTAGTACTGCCGCATACCTTTTCTGTAACTTTGACCCTTTGTTGGTTCCGCCGTTTTTCAAGTTCCGTGAAAACCATCGTGCCGCATGTGTGCTTGTGGCGAGAACCATTGCACCCGATACCTCGAAGTCAAGTCGATGGACCAGTTTGGGCTCACAGAATGGAGCAGTAAAATAGCTATCAGTGCTACTGCCTCCACTACTGGCCTTGGCTAGAGCTGAGGATGGAAAGAGACTTGGGTAAGAGCTGGTTAAAAGGGAAATGACTGTGGGGCTTTCTTTTTCATTCTTGGTATCGGTAGCATCGTGCCTGCTTCGCGTTCGGGTATCTGGGGGCTGCGAGTAACAGAAAGGAGGCTTGTTGACGACAATATAATGAGGGCATTGGTAAAGAATGTTTATAGATTTGGGAGCTTGAAATCCCTTCATTGTCGTATGTAGAGTTCATTGAGCCCGGAGTGTGGGAGAAAGAAATCGAACCTATCGCAAAAGAGCCATATGATTCAAGTGACCTACCAATATATATAGTACGAGAAGGCCAATTAGCCTAACAGTCAAGGCCCAAGAGCTACGAAATTACTTCATGGTCAAGACCTACATGCACATCTTGTCTTTTACTTCAAGTGTATTACTTTACATACGACAATACCCAAAAAGAATCATATTAAAAACAACCAACCAACACAATGCACTTTTTTCCTTCAGTAACTTTTTAAGCGTTCCAGATCTTGCCCACAGCAGCAGAAATGCCGATATCGTTGGTCTCAATTTGATAGATTCCAAACAGAGCAGTGGCAGTACCGAGATACAAAGCACCCATGCCAACGTTGTGGAACGGACCGTACACACGCTTGGGAATGTAATCAATGATACAGGACTCAAAACCAAGATGACTGTGCAGCAAAATAATGGCGCCCAAAGTGCCGTCAAGTACAGGTGACAGGGATCCGCCAGCCAGAGGTGTGAGAAGCAAGGGAACCATACCGACGACAAGCAGGCGGTCAAAGGTCCAGTGTAAAGAACCATGGGTTCTGTTAGGAGGAGGGACGGCGACAGCGTCATTGCCGGTGCCAATGATTCCACCAGGAGGCTGGGGAATGGTGCCGAAAGCCTGTCTGGAGATGATAGAAGCGGGAAGGGCGGCCATAGGTCTGGCAAGGACGGCAGGGCGCATGGCACTGGCCAGCATGAGAGGCTGTTGTTTCAAAAGGGTAGATCTGAACATGACGATGAATGTGGTGGTTGAATATGAATAGTGAGTTCAAGAGAAGAAAGAAGTAGAAGTAAAAGGAAAAGAGGAAGAAGGAGGAGGTATTTTTATTTTTTTTTGCGGTGGAGAAAACCAGGCTTTGCGGAGGGAAGCTCTCTTTTCCGGGGAATTCTCTGTGGGAGATTTCCTACAGCAAATTACATGCCCAATGTTAGGCCGGCTAAAGGTTCAGGTAAAAGGAAACACTATGATTGGTTGTAATGATCGACTCGAGAAGGTCATGTGATGTGACCGGATCCGACTTATTCTCGACTTTTTTCTCGACTTTTTTCTCGACTTTTTTCTCGATTCAATCGCAAACACGTCGAGTCGAGTAACGTAGGAACGATTCAAGTGTGATCAGTTGTGGGTATATATGGTCTATGGTCTATGGTCAACGGTCTATGGACAGTGGCCTTTCTAGATCCAGAAGACTCTTCAGTAGACGTACTACTGCCGGTATGGCATAACTAAAGTAACTTACCGGTAGACTATAAACATGCATTTAAAAGCCCTAAACTTACTTACGGGATATCTTGACAAAGTAACTGCTTCATTGCAATTGAATCACTTAATTCACTCTCTACCTGACATGATCATATCCCTCTCTTTTACCAGTACCCGTAGACCTTCACCCATATCCAGTCTCGTTCCTAGAGCTCGCTCTGACTCTAAATTTTCATTACCAAAAAAACAAGTCACATGACAATTTCTTTTTAAATAATTTTTAGTTTAAAGAACTCAAAAACTCAACGCTTCATTTCTAACATGAAAAGCTCTGAAAATTAAAAATCAAAAGTCTAGATCCTTGACATTTACACACTGCCATCAGATTGATTATTTATTCGTTTCCTTCTACCTTCTACCTACCACCTTATCCAAACACATACACTCACAGACTACACACATGTCTGCTCTTCTTCGCTTATCGGCTCGCATTCCTGTTGCTGCCAGAGGAACCCTCAGGCTTCGTCGGGGCCTTGCCACCGTTACTTCCTTCGAGGCTAAATACCCCAGCACAAGAACAACGACACTCCCAAATGGCCTAACCGTTGCAACTGAGTCAATACCCGCCGCCCAGACCGCCACCGTGGGTGTGTGGATCGACGCCGGTTCGCGTGCCGAAAACGAGAAAAACAACGGAACTGCCCATTTCCTGGAACATCTTGCATTCAAAGGCACATCGACCCGGTCCCAACAACAGCTTGAACTTGAAATAGAAAACATGGGCGGTCATCTAAATGCCTACACGTCGCGTGAAAATACAGTGTATTATGCCAAGTCCTTCAAGGACGATGTTCCCAAAACAGTAGAGCTGATCTCGGATATTTTGCAAAACTCCAAGCTCGAGGAAGGTGCCATTGAACGTGAACGCGAAGTCATTATTAGAGAATCGGAAGAGGTTGACAAGCAGCATGAAGAGGTTGTCTTTGACCATCTGCATGCCGTGGCTTTCCAGGCTCAACCTCTGGGCCGCACAATTCTAGGACCCCGAGAAAACATCCTGGCCATCACCAAAAAGGAGCTCAACAATTACATCAAGAAAAATTACAAGGCAGACCGCATGGTTCTTGTGGGCGCTGGTGCTGTCGAACATGAAGAGCTTGTGGCTCTCGCACAGAAACATTTCGGAAACTTGGTCGCTTCTGATGTCCCTGTTGCCCCGGGTACCGGATCGCGCGACCCTACAGACGTGCCTGCCTTTGTGGGCTCTGAGGTCCGCCTTAGGGATGACACCATTCCTACTGCTCATATTGCTATTGCTGTAGAAGGAGTATCGTGGAGTTCGCCCGACTACTATACTGCGCTTGTGGCCCAAGCTATCATTGGTAACTGGGACCGTGCTTTGGGCTCTGCTCCCAACCAAGGATCTAAACTTTCCGGTATTATCTCTCAGAACGGATTGGCAAACTCATTCCTTTCGTTCTCGACGTCTTATTCCGATACCGGACTGTGGGGCATCTACCTTGTTTCTGAAAACACTACAAATCTTGATGACCTCGTTCATTTCACTTTGAAGGAATGGAACCGTTTGTCGGTTTCTGTTACCGATGCAGAAGTTGCACGGGCCAAAGCTCAGCTTAAAGCTTCCTTGTTGTTATCTTTGGACGGCACTACCTCGATTGCGGAGGACATAGGCCGACAAATCATCACAACAGGCCGTCGTCAGTCACCAGAAGAAGTTGAGCGCAGTGTTAATGTCATTACAGCTAACGATGTTAAGGCGTGGGCTCAAAAGTATCTATGGGACAAGGACATTGCAATTGCTGGACTGGGTTCAATTGAGGGACTTTTAGATTACCAAAGAATCAGAAACGACATGAGCTTGATGAGGTGGTAATTATATATCAAACCGCTTCACTTTTTCACAGTAGGTTCATTAAATAATTATAGACCATGCCTGTGCTTTAATGTAAGATAATCATCACTCCACCAGGAAAAGAAAAACAGAAATACTGTATGATGATACACTGTAGTTGAAACAAAAAAACATAGAATCATGATTGTAGACCAGCTGCAATGGCTGGAATTCTTATCCTTATTAGACTAACTTCCGCAGACAGCACCTCTGAAGAATTATTGCTAAAGTTGTGCCAAGTCACTTTCATTACAACTATGATGATTTAGGATGGCCAGATTGTGCTCGGGTTTGCACGAAACTAAATAGAAAGCAATGCCAACACTTTTAAATGTCCTTTCAGCAATTGACTGTTTTGAGTAGTACGAAATAATACCTGTATGCCATAGTTTTTCGCATCCATTAATCTGCTGCTTTTCAAAGACTGTGAACAGGAAGAAATCTTTTGGGACTCACGGATCGTTGGGATGTTTTAGATCTTGACCAACACGAAGATACTGGTGAAGGGCTACTGGTAAAGGAGCGCAACGGCTAAACTGCAGAATGATAATTACTTGTTTTCTGAGTACAGCATTTAAATTTTCAAGCTAGCTACTAAACCAAGCTTTTTCGCTCCAGTAGTTAGCTTTAGACTAGGTAAGGTGGTGTATCATACTATCAATATATAGATATGCTTCATTCCAGATCACATCAGACTCACGACTGATTATATATCCGCGCAGTCATGGGTAATCATGGTCAGTTTGACTCAATTGACAATGAACAGGCCATATGCGTGATATTAAAATTAACGCTGATGGTGTACTATTTTATAGTCTACTACTAATACTTTCATCCGTAAATTGAAATGATTTTCAGGGGCCTATATGGATGTTAGCAGAGATATAACTGTGTTTAAGGATCAGGTACAGTGAGGGAAACGCTTGTAATTCAATCAACTCCGTGAAATTGGGAATCATCATGGTTATATTCGACAATTGATATAGTGCTGGCAGTGTAAAGGAGTTAAATATGAAATGGTTGTTGTGTGCTCTGGGTATGGTGTCGATGGGGCAATTTGCGATATGACACATGAAAGCTAGGCGTGGTCCAACGTAGACCGACGTAGACTCCTGTACACACCCGCGAGTAGATCTAGTGAACATGGCCAACGGTGTATACACGTGCAGGCCTTTATTTATACTGTGATTAAATTTCAACTCAACAAGTTTAGTGAACCAGAGAATGGATAGTCTAAATTTTCCCTAAATAGCCAGCTGATTTATTTTCAATTGATGCTTGAATAATATTCGAATTAGGCCAGTCTAGCTAGCTGGCATACCAGAATATATCCTACATATTCTGGGGTCATACAGGGAAAATTAGGGTCTAAATAGGATAGATTTTCATATAGACCTAGATAATAGATTAAATAGACCCAAAGGACAAAAGACAAAAGACGACGTCCCTATTTTGATGAATTAAATGATCTGCTGGTCTCAGTCAGGCAAATGCGGAGTTTAAGAAAACTTGGATCCATATAAGCTTGCCATATAATTATCTTAAGCTTGCCATAGTAAGTGTCACCATATGTGTACAGCTTTTTACTTTTGTTCACCCCTGAAGAGATTATTTTCACGCGTTAATCAATTAATTCAAGGCATACACGTGTTCAAGGCTTATAGTCTATATATATATAGTACAGTATATAGCAGTGATTAGAAGACCTCTTTAGTACCCGAGGTCAAAGTCGAACTGTGAATACATGATATCAAGATTCTAGACTATGGCCTCCCGGTATTGCATTAACTTAGATAGATAGAATTGAGGAGAGGAGATTAATTATTAGAGGGTTACTGTAATTCTTGGTAGGGGTTTACGTGGTACAGTATTTATAGATGCTGTATTTATCCGAGTTATGTATGCGCTGTTTCGGGTGGCTCGTTGAGAGTTAACGAGTCGAAATAGCTATATCGAGACCTCTGAATACACACGTACGTGCACCTCAAAGTTGGCGCCTTGAAAGATTTTCAAGAGACCTTAAATTTGATATAGAAGCATGCCTAGACGCTCTATAGCCTTAAGACAAGTTGTTTTGGGCTCTGTCAAAATATAGACAGCTGTCTAGTCGATACCAAAACTAAAACGAAAACCAAAACCACAACCAAAACCTAAAACAAGGGCATCTTCCCCATGAATTTTTTCAATTTTTTCAACAACCTGTCTTTGTAAGACTTTGAAGAATTAATTTCTTTGTAGACTAGGTCAGCCAGTCATGTCATGGCGCCAGTACTGCAGAAAATCTACACCAACCTGACCATACAAGAATTCTTAAAGGCACTGGCCGACAGTGCCATCCATGTGTTTGGTGCTACTAAGGAATATATGCTCAAATATAAACATACAGCGGAGAGTGCAAATTGTACATATTGGGCCCATGTTTCTGCAGTCTTCGTACGTTTTATATATGGCTCAGTTCCACGCTAGTCAAACACTTGTGCGCGCTTAAGACAGGCCTTCTACGGGTTTTCGGCTGACAGCTATGCGATAGACGTTGAAACACGTTCACCAGTAAACAGCGTCTACCAACACTGATAGTGTGAAATTCACTGTGAATACTCAAGGTAGACTATTATATTTCCATAGCTAGGACTAGCACAAGTGAGCTCCGTATCGCATGCGGATCCAGCGGGTAAGTCGTACAGGTCATAACAAATCGAAAGAGATCCCGCTGATAAGCCAACAATATACTGTACTGATTTAAATTGTCTAATCTACTGTAAGCAGTCTAGCGAACAGTTGGCTAGAAATGCTTGAAATGTACAGCTGTACCTTGACTAAATTTGTTAACTTTTTTTTAAATTGTTGACGGATAGATGTCTTTATTGACTTTGTTCGATCCTATGATATGTACCATCTATGACTTTATAAGCTTGCATGGGCGATGGCTGTGATTTTAAGCGGTTGAGGAATTCTGCATTTTCAATCAACCGTAGAGGCCACTAGCTAGCAGCTACCGGTAGGTTGGGCTGCTGGAATTCGAATGATACCATCTCAGCCACAGATATCACACAGGTGTCACAACACATGGATGATCACAGACACCCGATCCGAGTTCCCTGGAATCCTAGATTGAATATACTGTATACTAGAGTATAGTATGATCAACCGCGGTTGTGTGTTTACATGTATACCGGTATAGTCTGGGCTATTTAAACAATATTTAATTCTAGGTCCCGCATAATCAGCAGTGATTCAGCACTTAGTCAAGACTCAGTCAAATCAATAGCCAGCCAAAGGCTCAGCCATGAGATTCAGTTGAAACCAAGTCAGGGCAAGGGTGCATGATTTGAGGCAGTAAAAAAGTGAATGGCTTAGCGTTTCGATGGAGCGAGCAATGACAACAATAACAAAACTGTAACAGTACCGGTATAACTAGAATTCCTACTGAGGGATCCGACAGTCGGTTACAGACGTCGTCTGTTGAAGCGTACACCTACAGTGATAGATCTGAAGCTACGTTTACAGCTGTCCTGTTTATACAACCACATTGTTAGCCCTTAGAAACGAGCTATATAGAGTCCGATGTAATTTGAACCTTTTTAAAAGCCTTCTACCATACTTCTTGACAAACAAAGATACCTGTAAGGCTGTCTCCACCAAATTAAACCAAATTAAATCTTGAGCAGCCTGAGCGAACTGGCCAACCAATCTAGACGAACCCGTAAACTTGTTGGGCACATCGTTTCCATTCCTCCTCTGGCAACGACGCCATATCTCTCACTGCTGAGTACGTTTTGGTGGTGAGTATTTTTTTTTTAATTTATATTTTTTTCTCGTTTGTTTGCTATTTTTATTTCTTTATTTTTCCCTCTTTTTCTCGTTTTCTCGTTTTCTCGTTTTCTCTTTTTCTCTTTTTCTCGTTTTCTCGCTTTCTCCCTTTCTTCTTCCTCTTTTTCTCTCGCTCTTCCTTTCTTTCTCTTTTCCTTTTTCCTCTTTTCCTCCTTTTCTCACTTCTCTTATATTTCGCTTACTTCACTTTTGTGTTTATGTGAATACCCTATCTCTCCTCAAACTATACCTGTTAGTCCTGAAACTCCCTTTTCCCTACTATTTGAGTCAATTTATTTAAGTGCTGGCCATAGTCTCATCATCTTACTTGCTCCTCCTCTCCAAACACAACCCTCTTGGCCATCACCCTTGACCACTCCAAAAATATCATTACTAAAATAATCTAGAAAAAAAAGCCTCTCTGTGAAAATAAGCCTGTTTTTATCTCCAGCTCATCCTAGATATCAGAGCTCTTTATCTGCGTTGTTATTTCCAGCTTTTGTTTTTTTGTTGGTTTGTTTTCTCTCAAACTATTTGTGTTAAAACGCCAGCACGTTCCACTTGGTTCCATCTGATCGCCACAAGGCTCATTTCTAGAAACTAAACTCCCCTTCTCAACTTCTTAAGGTCCTCATTCACCTAGGTAATCTCAAATGAGTGTGGAACCCTCGAGTTTGGACCTCCGCGTTGGAAAAAAGTACAGAATTGGTCGTAAGATCGGTTCTGGCTCGTTCGGTGACATTTATTTGGGCATCAACGTAATATCTGGCGAAGAAGTCGCCATCAAGTTAGAGAGCGTGCAAGCAAGGCATCCTCAGCTGGAATACGAAGCGAAGGTTTACAAGGCCCTCGTCGGTGGTATTGGCATCCCGTTTGTTCGCTGGTATGGTACCGAATGCGATTACAACGCTCTCGTCATCGATCTTCTTGGTCCCTCCCTTGAAGACTTGTTCAACTTCTGCAACAGAAAATTCTCATACAAGACCGTTCTTCTGCTTGCCGATCAGCTAATATGCCGCCTGGAATTCATCCACGCTAAATCCTTCATCCATCGTGACATCAAGCCCGACAACTTTTTAATGGGGCTTGGAAGACGAGGCAATCAGGTAAATGTCATTGACTTTGGCCTTGCAAAGAAGTTCAGAGACCCACGCACCCATATTCATATTCCCTATCGTGAGCACAAGAACCTTACTGGTACTGCCCGCTATGCCAGTATCAACACCCATCTTGGAATCGAGCAGTCCCGACGAGACGATATCGAGTCTCTCTCTTACATGCTTGTCTACTTTTGCCGAGGGTCTTTGCCATGGCAGGGCCTGAAAGCGCAATCCAAGAAGCAAAAGTACGACCGCATCATGGAAAAGAAAATGACTACATCCTCTGAAGCACTAACGAGAGGTCTTCCTTACGAGCTCTCACTTTTCCTAAACTATGCTCGTTCTCTACGCTTTGACGACAAGCCTGATTATCTTTATCTGCGCAAGCTTTTAAGAGACCTTTTTGTGCGTTCTGGATATCGCTACGACTACTTATTCGACTGGACCATTGTCAAATACAGTCGTCCTGGATTTACTGGTAGTGCTGGCGAAAAGGCTAAATCCGACGGCGTAGAGGGCCAGGAAGGATTTGTTGCGGGCGCCGCCGTCCCTGGAAAGTTTGATCCCAGTGCTACTGATGCAAAGCTTGATGTACAAGCCGCTGCCGCTGTTGGTGGAGCCGACAATATCGATGAAGAGGCCAACGAGGATGCCAATTCCACTACCACCAGTGTACTCGTATTGTACGATTCGAAAGGAAAGCTGCTTAACCCACCTACTAGAAAAGTAGTGCCTAAATTACCCACCACCGAAAGATCTGAGTATTTGAGAAGACAAAAGCTTTCAATCAGAAAGTTGACTAAAGCCGTTGGGATGCCAGGCCAGTAATTTTCCTCTAGTCTCACTACAAACAGCGATTAGTACTAGTTCCCAATCAGAATCAGGAGGTTTGTGTGGATTTTACTTTTATCATATTCTAATTTCAATAACTAAATATCACGGTAATAGCTCATAATCGCGCAGGGTTGACATGATACGTCCGTAGGTGCGCGATGGAATGGGGCGGCCAGAGTAGAGTAAGCTTTCGATCCATCCATAGACCAAATATAGCTATGAGGCCGGAAGTTCTCGGCTGGGTTTACGTCTTTTTACCAATAAATCAAAGCATAATCATAGTAACGTTCAGCTGTAATCACAAGACGGGGCCGTGTCGACCAAAAACCTCCACTGTGACCGAGTTGCGACAAATACCCGACTTTTATCCCGAAGGTTTTGGTATGCAGAGAAATTATTGTCCCCGACGACCGGCCAGTGGGGAGAAATCACAACATTTTATTTCTACCGGTAGATTATGTTCGTTTGATCTCTCTCGCAATTTTAAAGTCATAAGTCATGTGACCATTCTCAAAATTTATGTAATTTATTTATTTCTATTCAGGCCATGGGCAGGTGGGAAATGAAAACTACAACACTCTATGTGTAATTTTTTATTTCACCAAGCGCAAACGCCAAACCTGGAAAACAATTCTAATAATGCCAACTCAGGACTGATCAGGACCCCAAATCTGTTTCTCATTCTAATACAGGTATTTGCTTAATATTTTGACATACCATACATCAATGGTCGTGCCTCAGGTAGGTGCTAAACAGGCTCCTACAGATCTTCGAGATGCTCTTCAATATACGCCATTGGTGTCTCTAGTGCCCATACAATCAGGTAAGATCGCGACTTTATTTCTTCGAGTACTTAGCTTAACATGGTAGCATCTCATGTCCTGCCGATACCCAATCCTTGCTCGCAATCACAGGAGCTTGAGTTCATGACTCAAGAAGAACGCGATGATTCCGCAGGAATCTTGAATCCACTCAACGACCCTATACAGTCTCAGGAATCGTACCAGATATTCGAAGCTGCAACAACACAAATGGCCTCGAGGCTACAACAAATCGACATGTCCTTTCTGTGAGTAACTCGCCGACAGCGTGTACCCATGAAGCTAATATTGTAGAATGTTCAAACACCACAAAATCCCAGAGCGTCGAAATACCCCGAACGAGACTCCAATATATCTGTCTCAATTAGCAACTGGTGTTTATGGAAAAACCGACATCCAATATCAAGGTAAGTGTGCTCTAGAGTAATTTTCGCGTAAACTAATCAGTTACAGTTACCCCAGAAGTGCATCGACCGCAGGCTATGATTGCAATCCCACCTGCGCCGGTAGCTGCAAGCCAACTTCCTCCATACTCGATTAAGAAAGATGATCCAATAACAGCCATCGCGCCGACCCCGACGCTGCCAAAAGCTGTCAAGAAACCTCATCAAGATGCCAAAACAAAGTTACACAAAGCAGAACGCCATTTCGACGAACTTTTAGATGACATATTTGAGGCAGATGATCTCCTAGCCGGAGACACTTCGACGAACAGTTCAAAAGTTGATCCAAATAAACATGTTTACTGGTTTCCGCTAAGTAGATCTGCAACAGAGCCATGCCTGGCAAATCCCATTCTCATAAACTTGGAAGACTCTCTGAGGAAAATAAAAACTTCCAAGTACTTTCTCAGCACTCTCGAGTTCGACCGCATTCTGAATCTCTATAAATTGTTAGAGCGGTCGATATCCCATGCAGACACTGCAATTGGGTCAACCTCCGATCCGTTAGACGGCGAAGTTGAGGAAATAGAACAGGTTGTATTAACTTGTGATAATGCAGTCAAAGCCATCAAGGTCCTATTCCAGATATTTTTCTCGGGCCGACCTGAGAAAAATCTTATACCTGAGGATCTGCTCAACAATATAACGAGCCTAGTTTCCAAGATACTGGAAAACCACATTCTACCAATTTCAAATCTGGAATTGGGATCACATCCTGTAATGCGGTTGCGGGGGGTTTATAGTGGCTTCTGTCAAGAGATCATCCAGCTTATTGACATTCTATCTGTGTTTTCGGCTACAGCAAACCTCAATGAGGCCTCAGTAACGAAGCTTGAGTTCCTCTCCATCAAAATAATATTCTACGAATCCACTGCTAAACCGCGAGACTCACTGTTGGGTGCAACCAATATTGAATCACTTAGAGTATCCAGCATGAGACTGACATCCATTCTTTATGGAACATACGCAGATCAGCGATCATTCATTTTGGACGAGATTTTGAGTAGTTTTGCAAAACTTCCTGTGAACAAAACTGCGCGTCAGTTCCGACTTGCCAATGGAGTCACTATTCAACTTGTTAGTGCTCTGGTTATGCGGCTTGTCCAAACTTGTGGATCAATGGAATTTGAATTCCTCGACTCTCGGCAGGCCGATGGCGAGGCAGGCGAGAAACTCAAAGCACGTAGGGCAGAGCTTGCTGTAATTTCGACTAAGGCTATAAACGAGTCTTCGAACAGTGCTGCAGAAGTTATCAACTACCTGCTTTCCCGTGCCATGAAGACGACAAAATCTGGGGACTCCCCCTTTAGATCTCTCATTGATTTATTTATGGAGGACTTTTCTGTTGTGCTACCGAATCCTGAATGGCCAGCGGCTGAGCTCGTTATGTCTACACTGGCGGCTTCACTCACTACACTCTTGGATAACGACAAGGATGGTGTCCAAGTTTCAACAATGGCACTAGAACTTCTTGGATCTATAATAGCTAAACTTTGGCATTTCAAGGAATCAGAAGATAAAATGATTGACTTGTCGGCAAACACGTCGATTATTACGTTCAACGAGTTTACGGATTCGGCTCACACGGTGCTACTATATCTTCAAAACCTTACTGGTAAAGACATTACCATGCAAATATCTTATAGGTATTTTCTCACTCTTTACGCATCAATACTTTCTCAACTTTCAGAAGCCGCTGAGGGCGAATTGAAATCCGAGGTTATTAAAAAACTTGATGAGATCATTGTTAATGGCAAAGAAGGATCTTGGTTGGACTATGGAAAAGATGAACTTCATGCTGACATGAGCCCGAAAGAACATGCTCTTGAGGCCTATGATCGGTTTCTTTATTCCCGCAGTCTGAGTCGATATTATGGTCGTATTCTTACTGCGATTTTGAGGTCCCTGAACCATAGTAAAATCAACATGCGCACGAAATCTCTGCGGATTGTGGCCCAACTACTTGCTCAAAATCCTGAAATATTTTCTCTTCCCCAAGTGCAAACGTCGTTGTCTGAACGATTGATTGACAACTCTTCGCAAGTGCGAGATGCAGCTGTCGATATTGTTGGAAAATATATTGTTCTCAAGCCGCAGTTTGCCAAAGATTTCTACTTAATTATATGCGACCGCTCTAGCGATACTGGATTAGTTGTGCGGAAACGCGTCGTCAAGTTATTAAAAGAAATCTACAATGCAGTGGACGATGCCGAAATCAAAATCGAGATTGCTGATAGGCTTGTACGCAGAGTCGAAGATGAAGAACCAAGCATTAGCGAGCTTGCTGTCGGAATTCTGACTGACTTTTTCTTTGGACCTCTTGCTTTAGGGGGAAGCAATGCAGCGGACATTCAGTACCAATATTCACGCAACAGGGCAACAGGCACAATTATGAATATCCTCGAAGCCACCTGGAAACGTGGTGACAAAGTTGCAAGACTTCTTGGTCAGTTCTTTGTGAAGCTTTTTCATCCTATCAAAGGAACCGGTTCAGCAACTGCGCAAGCTACCGCCAAAATTTTGGTTGAGGAACTTACTGAACGTGCATCACAGGAGCAAGATGCTGGAACTCTTGACAAACTTCTGGGGCTATTATCTGAGCTAGTCAACGCAAATGGTTCTTTTGTTACCCAAAACCAGCTAACACTTCTAATTGGATTTATTGTTGATGAGAGTGCTAATTCCACCCCTTTGGCCTGTTATTATGTTTTACTAATTTTCAAGAAATCACTCAATAACGTGGGCCCGCTTAGACCTCAATTTTTGCAAGATCTACAGGGCGCCCTTTTACGCAGGTTGAGCAAGTTCAATATTCGCGAGCAGTCAGAGGCGATCCCTTGTCTTTGGAAGGTACTCGTGATGCGAAAAGATACCAAAAAAATTGCTACCGTGGGTTTGTCATGCCTTAGGGCAATTGAACCATATGTCAAAGCGGCTAATAATAAGTCCCTAACTACGAACGACCCCAAACTTATAAAGCTGTCTCATTTGCTGGGGAACATAGGCCGTCACTGCGATGTTACTGAAAATTTGGAAATTTTTGCAGCTGTTCAAACCAAAAAGCCCGCCACTTCCCTTGCTGAGTTGATTATCAGGAAAGAACTAGTGTTTTGTGAGTCCCACTTACCTCTAACGATTCAAAAGGTGGCTATACGAACCATCTGCAATATTTGTATCACTCACCCTCTCATGTTTTTGTCCAAGGCTGTTCTCAAAGTGTTGGATGTAATTATGAACGGCGATGACCATGACTTGCGAGAACAGGCCATGAAGATGATGATTGACTTTCTGTTTTTTGAGGAAGACACTGCTAACGCGACAGCAGCGTTGAGATCGGGCAAAACCAGTGAAGAGGTGGATTTGGGAGTATTTCATGGCGTTACCAACAAATTCGTCAATGACGGAGCATCGGCTTCGCTGATGCAAAGGTATCTCCCCAAAATTATAGAGTTTGCGACATCGGGGGAAACGGATTTTGCGCTCACTGCGACTCTACTGTTGGAACGGATTATTAGACAGGGTTTTGCAAATCCCAGAATTGCAGTAGCCACGATCATTGCGCTAGAAACTTCTCACCACAAAGATATATCGACGGTGGCCAAAGGAATGCATGCCAAACTGCACGATAAACACGAGAGCATGATAGAAGGCAGTTACGTGGAGGGCGTTAGAGCGGCTGCCAATTACCGCGCAAGACTCTCCTCTAATATTTATGAGGAGTACGACAACTTTTCTTACTTTTATCATTTTATGAAGAATAACCGGGCAAGCAAACGCAAGTTTTTACTGGGTGTTACGAAGACTTTGGATTTTAAATCGACAGGAAATGACCAAGTCTTGGATTCTCATGTCCAGTATCTTGCATTTGTTTCAAACTCATTGTCGACACTTCCCTTTTACACGCAAGAAGAAGTATATACAACAATTTATGGACTGGACAAGATTGTCTCGGGAACAGGTGTGCATATAACGCATTTGATAGAGATGGCTATAGAAGAACCCGACGAAAATAAGACTGCTTCAGATTCTGCCGTTCCGTCTGCCACCACAGAAGCTTCTACAAAGAAATCTAATTGGCCTCAACTGAGTCGGTGCGCTGTTCTGGTTCACATGGTTTGGTGTCTTCGTACGTTCTTGCGCACGGTCTACAATATTTCAGAAGTCAAGTCGCGCGAATTCAACCCTTCTAAACCTGGAAAGGATACAAAGCCAATTTCTAGGGCATCTGGTCACATTAATGATGTTCTCGAGCTGTCCAAAAAGCTCGATTTGACAACTTCATACGATAACGATGAGAATGGAGCAGTCAGCTCTGCCAACCTTGCACGGGCCCAAGCGTTCCTAAAACAAGTATCGCCTGAGGCGCTTAATCCGGAGGAATTCCAGGTGGATGATGGGGGAAGCGAGGGGATGACATCGTTTGTAAGCTCAAACGGCCAGGCCTCAACGAGTATGATGTCTAATCACAGTTATGGGTCTTCTACTATGTCTGCAAATGTGTCCATGAAAGAAGCTACACCTAGATCTTCTATTGCGCCGCCTAGCAATCGTAAAAGTGTTGTGTCGCCTAACGTTTCAATGAAAGCGGAAGTGCCGGTACAAAATCATGGAGCCTCGAATGGTTACAGGCTTCCACAGTACTCACAGAATCCGCAGAGTCCACAGAACCCGCAGCATCTGCAACATCCACAGAATTCACAAGCCCCACAGCATTTGCAACATCCACAGCATTCGCAACACCCCACACACTCACATTCGCCGCATTTGCAGCACCCCCAACACTCGCAGCACCTCCAGCACTTGCAGAATCCGCATCACCAATACGATACAGGATCAAGAACAGGAACACCGGGCACACCATCTTCCACGAAACCCCAACCATCGTCTTTAAAAAGAGCGCCATCACCGGCCAAGAAACGGCGACATGAAATGTTTAATTTACAAGCCAACAAAAGGCCGCGGCAAGACTAGCTAGTAGACACCACCTGTAATTCGGATATGCCATGGTTTTAGGTACTACAAGTTGCTTTATTTATGAGTTACGTACAATAATCACAGTCGTAATGAAATTTTTTAATTTTTTTTTCTATTTTTTTTTTTTCTATACCGGTAACTTCGGTAAGTGATACTATACTGTACTACTCAGTGCTCAGTATTAATTGCCTGGGCCAATATTTCCAAAGAGGCCTAATTAACTTGTTATTGCCAGCGCCCAGATTGATGGTTGAACTTTATCTGGGGAAATCTACCCAACCAAGGGACCTAACCCTCAACCAACAGTTGGAAGTTCGAAATTAAATGGAAGAGAAAGGCGTTTTACATGGTTTTTCCTTTATGTTAAATAACATACTGTACAGTACAGTATAGTATATCTCACAATATTTATATTCCATTGTTAACCAGTACTTA
>JAJMKT010000347.1:0-24761 GCA_030563985.1 Geotrichum restrictum
CCAACCCCCGTCGTCTCTCTCTCTCTCTCTCTCAACAAAAAATTTAACAAAAAAACAAAAAAAAAAACAAAAAAAAACGAATAGAACGAAAGAAAAATAAATGAGCATCCACGAGGTTGAATCCGAATCAGAAGTGTCCGATGGAGGGTCTCCTCGACGGTCCACGACAACACGACGTCGGCGGTCTTCTTTCTTTTCACCGTCTCCCTCGCCAGATCCGCCCAACGAGCGCGACTTTATCGAATTCTCGACCGATGACCGTCATTTCTCCATGATTCGAAACCTGCACATGGCCGACTTCATCACCCTTTTGAACGGCTGCTGCGGGTTCATGTCGGTCCTCTCCTCCGTCTCTTACGCGGTCTCTGAGGACCCGGAATACATTGTGCGCGCCCTTTACCTTGTCCCACTTGGCCTATTTTTTGATTTCCTCGACGGAAGGGTAGCTCGCCTCCGTAACAAGTCGAGCTTGATGGGCCAGGAGCTTGATTCATTGGCGGATCTTGTGTCGTTTGGCGTGGGCCCTGCGACGGCTGCTTTCGCGTTGGGGTTTAGTTCTGTTTTGGACCAGGTGGTGTTGACTGTTTTTGTATTGTGTGGGTTGACGAGATTGGCGAGGTTTAATGTGACCGTTGCGAATATTCCAAAGGATGCGGGTGGGAAGAGTAAGTATTTCGAGGGTACGCCTATTCCGACTACGCTGCTGCTTGTGGGTATCATGTACTACTGGCAGCTCAATGGGTGGTACCACGATAGTCTTCCTCTCGGTGTTTTGCTTGGTGGCACCTGTTTGGAGTTTCATCCGGCAGTTTTGATGTTTTTGTTGAGTGGTTCCGCTATGATTAGCAAGTCCCTGAAAGTGCCCAAGATATGAAAAAAGCAATTGATATGGGTATCAATGATGATGATGGGAATGAATCAGTTGAGCCTATAAAAGGACTTGTAATAAATGTTATGCCGTGCTGTTTACGATTACGATTGTGACCCTCTGGGCCTCTGTAGAGCATCTCACGTAGAAGGCCTTATAAGTAATATCGGTACTTGCTTACTTACTTACTTACTTACTTACTTGTCATGTGGCTTGCCCAGTACGTAGTAGGGCCAGACTGGCCAGTACAGCACACTGCAACTGCCCATCATAATATCGTGGGGTAACCGCTGGTAACGTACTCAGAGAAACCTCCAGACCCCAGTATACGCCTACAGAGAACCATAGTCTAAGTAGTCTTCTGCGGTGGTTACTACCCCGGTAGACGAGGTCTACGTAGTTAGAGTCTGAGAGGGTCAGTCTAGTTAGACCAGTCCAGTCTTGTTGAAATGCTTTGGGTAGACTATACAGTACGGTATAGTACGTAGACTACTGTAGCAAATGACATTTAACGTTGCACGTGCGCGACGTCGTATACACATATGTATGCATGTGACTGCTTAGTTTTCAGACTGCGATGCTGTCAAGAATATGTCAAGAATATGTCAAAGACGTCATTTGCTATTGCTACTTCACTAGAACACAGTTATCGAGACACTGGAGCCGCTCTAATAGGCCTCTAAATATATTCAACTGTACAAGCAGTCCCATCGATCACTCATCTCTGACTCCCTCTGTACAATTGAGTTCAACCCCACTGACTGTGAATTACACGCAGTTAAAGTAATGTTCAATTCCCTCAGCCTCTTCTTCAAGTCATCACGACGATGATGTTGTCCCAAATCTACTTTCTGAGGCTCCTTCAAATTCTCTTATAAAAGCCCGTTTTCCCTCTTTTTATTCCTTTTCTTTTACTTTTTTTCTTCATCTTCTTCACCTTCTCTTCTTCATCTTCTCTTTCCATCTTCTCTTCTTCATCTTCTCTCAATTGTACTCTAATCTCAATCAATCACCGATCCTTTGTATCTACCTATATATCACGGCACGCGAAACTGGAAAAGGTTAAACCAAAAAACCTTTAGCAGCCAAATTAAACAAATAAAAACAACCACTCCTGACGCAACCTGGTTCTTCTTTTTTATTTTCAGTTGCTTTCTTATTTGCTCCCCATTTTTACTTAAACACTACAACTACATTTTCTCACAATGGCAAGCAATATTGATCTTAAAGCAGCTGCTGATAGTCAGCCCACTGAAGTGCTCGCTACCCGCTTTGAAGCATGGCACAAGGTGGTCAAATCCCTCTCAACCTACCTGAAAGAATTCGCATACGCGCAAGACGAAGTCTCTCGCCTAAATTCACGTCTGGAAAATACTGCCACTTTCCCCTCTTTCCAAGCTACTCCCAATGCTATTGCTGTTGAAGCTGATAAGAAGCCAAGCTCTTCCACGGTCTCGAATGCCGAGACTTCCCGCGACCACTTTATGCCCCCTGGGTCCGACTCAATTGCTGACGTTTCGGGAATTCTAAGTGCTTTTCATAAGGCCCAGAGTTCCATCGCGTCCCGCGCTTCACAGGAACTGACCACCAACGTAATTCCTCGGCTTGAAGATATTGAGCAAGACCTGCTTGCCAAGATTAAGGAAATCAGAGCCCTCGCTCCCGACTTTAACAACTCTGTTTCAAAACATCAGGACACAACTTCCAAAGAAATTAAGGCTTACTCCACCGCAATCGAGACTGTTGCTACGAAGCCTGCCGCCCTGCATCCCAAGAACGACCCTTACCTCCTGAAAGGCTCGCTTGACAAACAAATCAATCGCCAGGTAAAGGAGGAAAACTACCTTCTTGAAGCTCTCATAAACATTCAGGCTTCTGGAAAAGAGCTGGAAACTGTCATTGTACAGGAAATTCAGAGGGCTCTTTCCACTTTTGGAAAGTTGACAGGCTTGAAAGCGGGGCCCCTGCAGGACCTCTCTAATAAGATCACTAGCGGGTTTCCAACCAAGGACCCTACTTATGAGTGGAATCATTTCGTGACTAGAGAAGGCACTTTTGTACCTCCCGAGACAAAGCCTCGAGATGCTCAAGCCGTTTCCTACCCTGGACAGGAATCAAACCTGGCCAGCAAAGTTCGTTCTGGCTATCTCGAGCGTCGATCCAAGTATCTTAAGTCGTATTCCAAGGCCTGGTATGTTCTCACTCCTCTGTACCTACACGAGTTCAAGTCTCCCGACCAAAGCCGTGACCCTCACCCCGCTCTATCGCTTCCGCTAGGAGATTGCAAGATTTCTCACGACAAAAAGGGCAGCTCTAGCGATTCTCACCGTTTCATTATCAACGTTGGCCAAGCAGGTTCCTCAAAGGGACACAACTGGGTGTTCAGGGCTGAAAGCAAGGAACAATTGGACGGATGGTTCAACGACTTGACTGCACTATCTCAAATCGATCATCCTGCAGAGCGCGCCAACAAGTATTTTCCCCCAGCAGAGAAAAGCGTCGAAGTACAAGATCCACCTTTAACCGGCCCAGTCACCCCCGCTGCTCCCATTGCAATTGTGGGGGGTAGCACAGCCGCACCTCTTGGTACTCCTGGATCCCCCGCCTTTTCTGACTCGTCTGAAGTTACGTCACTTGGTGACCCATTTGACACTGGTCATATTGAAGAAGAGTCTCTGCCTGTTACCTCTGATGAGTCTGATCGCCGCCCTGGACCACCTGGTCGATTCCCAAGTGATGTTGGTTCTTACGGGTACTCTGCGGAACCAACTGACAAGGTGTCTGGTTTTGTTCTTCCATCTGAGATTGTAAAGCAAACTGAGGAACCTGACATTGTTAGCGACGACAATTCATCTGTATTTTCTTACGATCTGAAGAAAGAAACTCACTCGACCCTGCCTGATGACACTAACTTCAAGCCCATCAACTCGGATACTCCAGTTTTCTTGGAGCGCCGCCTGACTATGACTAACCATAAGGACGAGCCAAATTCTGAGGGAGGCATTGGTGTTGCTCGTGGACCCGACGATTCTGCGGAATTGGATCACAAGACTGCTATCATGCGCCGCCGGTCATCTGTGGCATCCACAAAGTCTGGGCCGCGACGCAATTCAACATTGTCACGCAAGGCGACAGGGTCGTACGGCATGGATGATCTTAGGCCCCTTACGACCACTAGCGAGCAGCCGCAGAATCTCTTTTTCGCAAGTGGGCTTCCTGACACGACGTCGTCTGGGCCAGCAACTTCTACGTCCTAATGTACCCACGGTATAAGTCAATTGTGAATATAATTTTAACTCTGTAACTACAAAAAATGTATTTTATTTTCATTAATCTGACAAGTCATTTGCTTTACGTGATTTGGTACGCAGGGTGTTTAGCTTTGCTAGAGTCTCGATACGCAAGTTCCAGCGATGAGCAAAGTTTGCATCAGAAAAGCGTGCGGAAGAAGCACGGGCACGAGCACGATAGGCAGCAAGCTCATTGGAAGCCGGGTCCAAAGCAAACGCAGTGCGAAAGGTTTCAGCCAACGATCCAACCGTCTTGTCCTTTTCCGCCTCTTGCGCATTATAATCCGGATCCGTCTCAGAAACAAAATGGAACCCCGTAGGCAGCAGGACTTGAACGTTAGTTTTGTCCGAGTCCGAGTCCGCCGAGCTCGCTCCATCGGCCGCTGCCCAAGGAACAACAATATCAAGCTTAGGCCCAGCCGAGTTATGCACAATCGGAACAAGACCCGCAGCCATATACTCAACGATAACCATTCCAAAGTGTTCGTTCCACATTGCGTCCAGACCAAATGAAGCTTTACTAAGGCGGTTCGTGACTGTTGTCCAAGGCGCGTCTAAAACGAATTCAAAGTCGGTGCCGTCGGTTAGTTTGAGTTCGTGGGCTAAGATACGAAGGTTGTAGACTGCGGACCGGTCGTCATTGTTTCGAATGGTTCCAATGAGAACTAATTTAGGGGTTTCCGTCGTGGTCTTCTTCTTCTTGTTGTTGTTGTTGTTGTTTTCTTCCTTGTATTGTTTAAGGAAACGAGCAAACTCGGTCATGACCAGTTCGTGCCGTTTCTCGGGCCGGAACTGGGCCACGTAAACGACCTCAGGTCTTCTTCGCAAAGCAGGGGTCATCACATTAGCGCCAATATCAAATTCCACCAAATCCTGCGTCGCGCACGGCGGGTACACCGTCTGAATATGCTTTTCCACATTCTTCGGCCCACCACCACCACCTCGACCACCACTACTTCCTCCTCGACCATACCACCACTGCTGTCTCATATGCTGGAGCGTCCACGTCGAGTTAGTCATAATCACCGATACATAAGATCCGACATAAGTGTAAGCCCACGCAAACGCGGTCCAATACACGTATTTCGCCAGTTTCCAAACGCCACGGGGGGTTCCCTGCACCATACCGTTGACCATGTCAGATGAAATCACGGGGTAATGGACGTAGGCCGCTATGGGGATATCGGCGATCCACGACACGACGGGGTAGGTGAAAGGGTACCCCATGGTGTCGATGAATAGGTCAGGCACAAGGGTTGTGATTGCTTCGTAGGCGAGCCACATGGAACCTAGGGCTTGCAGAATCAGGGTCATGCGGGGCCAGGTTGCGGGGTCCACGAGTTTGCGGTTCGACAAGTAAATGAAAACGACACGATTGGGGTCACTCATTTGTAACCCGAACCTAGCTTTAACTTTGGCAAGAATATGATCTGGTCTATTGACTTCATTAAACTCGTCCAGACGGCTATAATCTCCTGCTCCTGCTCCTGCTCCTGCTCCTGTTCCTTGTTCTTCTTCTTCTTGCACAGCTTGTTGTTGTTGTTGTTGTTGTTGTTGTAGTTGTTGTTTGCGAACACTTTTGGGGACAGGAGCAGGCGGGGGGTCCAAGCCAGTATAAATGACACAAACATTTCGATCACTCTGTTCCAGGGTTGCTTTGACGGCAGCCCACAGGACACGTTCACCGCCACCACCAGCATTAGCATACGGATGAAAGAACCCATAAATCACGTTCTTGCTGTTGCTGTTGCTGTTGCTGTTGATTGCGTTCTCTTCACTTTTTTCATTATTTGCCGACGATGACGATGATGACGTCTCTGGGAAAGAAGTAGCCGGATCAAATATTGGTTCACGCTCGGCATCCGCGGCAGCGAGCTTAATGCGCCTATTTCCAAAGTAAGTGTTATAGTGAGCAGGTACATTGCTTGCCAGGATCAAGCGGCGACGAGCAGCAGGAGTCGACTTTCCATACTGTGGCAACATAACCAGCGGCGGGGGCGCCTGTTGTTGTTGTTGCTGTTGTTGATGTGTTGCTCCATTTGTTGCTCCATTTGTTGCTCCTGTTGTTATCTTGAGGGCCTGTTTTTTTTGCCTATACTTTTTGACAGCATCGGCCACGTTCGCAGACAGATCCTTAGGAGGAGCCCGTAAGCGCATTGCCATTCGATGGAAAAAGACATGGAAGAATATGTAGACACAGCAAGTTGAAAGCAGGCCTACAAACATGACCACGGCAATGGTCAAACCAAACTTGTCTGCCAGACTACTACCACCACCACCACCTTTTGAGCTCATTATACTGTGTGTGCTGCTGTGAAATCAAAATAAAAAAAAAAACGGATTGAATGGAAATACTGTATACAGTAGCTAGGGCCGATTAAAAGTGACTTTGTTAGAGGGGAGGGGGTCCAGAGTCAGTTACTGGGGCATTTCAGAGTCTTTTCTTGTGAAAATAGTTCGTGAAGGTCCGCAAGGTCTGTGAGAAATGAGATATCCTGAGTTGGCGAATTCATGTCATGACCATAAATATGGCCCTTTTTTCTTATTTTTTGCATTTTTGATTTTTATTGATTTTCAGGAGCGTGCGGCATTAGGAAACAAGGGTTAGGGACTAGCTATGAGGCATAAATGAAAAAATAAAAAATAAAAAAAAAACGAAGCAGCTTAAGAAAAGGAATTTAGACAGCACCAGCACCAGCACCAGCACCAGCACCAGCACCTCCAGCAGTGAAAGGTCTGCGAGCAGTATCGTCCAACAGAATGGTGATGAGTTCTTGCAGAGGTGCAAACTCCTTCTGCTCCACGAGATTGAATTGGTTTGAAAAGAGCACAAAGTGCTTGAGAGACGTGTTGAGATGCGGCTGGAGCCCGAGCTCCGTGATTTGATCAAAGTGATGGCAGTAAATGTGAGCGTAGACTCTAAAGAGACGCTTAAGAATGTTGCAAAACACTTGCGACGAGTACTTTGAGAACGGGACACCCGATTGCGTAGGAAAGATGTTTTCATCGTCAATGAACCCCTGAACCCAGTTCATGAGATGCTCCACGTACTGGGGGGCAGACATTTTAGTCGGCTTTTTAAACTGCGTGCTGCTCGAGTCCTGCCATAGATACTCGTACTCCTCCGTCGCAATCATTCGTGGACACGTTGACGGCGAACAGAACTCTGTGATGGTTCCGTACAGCATGTTGAGCTGATTATAAAAGTCTACAACGTGGACTGCCACCCACTCGTTCAAGTCCTCGCCCTCGGGCAGAATCACGGCCTGCCGCAGCGACCTTGATCCCAGTGTGGCTTCTGCATACTGGCGCAACACCTGCGACACGACTCCGTTGCTTTGAGGACCACCACCACCACCACCACCACCACCACCCCCAAGCATTCCTCCGGCATTTCCCACGGGAGCGGCTACTGTGCCATTGCCATTTGCAGTAATTCCTCCTTTTGCCTTGAAGGCTCGCGCGTTGTTTAAATGGAGGCTTTGAAAGAAGGACATTGTGTTAACGTTTGTTGTTGACGTTTGTTGTTGATGAGAATTGGTTAACGAATGGCAATTGAAATCAAAAAATCAAACAAATCCAATTGCAAAAAGTAAACATTATGTAATCAACAACCGAGCTTTCGCGTGTGTCTTGAACTCTGTTGTGCTTATTTCTATGCTTATATTTATGATTAAATTTACCCCGTGCTTAATTTTATGATTAATTTTGTCTTTCTTTTCATGTCTTGTTTTATGATTAATTCTATGATTAAGTTAGTTATATGACTAAATACACGTGACAGTTCGCAATTAACCTCTTCGTAACCGTGATTTCGCTCGAATAGGCTTGAAAAAAAACATTTGCGACTCTTTTTTTTTTTCTTCATCGACCTCGCTTCAAGACCTTTGGCTCTCTAATCGCGATATCCCCTTCACCCTCCCTTCGCCAGACCTTTCGAGTGTCTAATCGCCACCATGTCTACAGAGATTGATACTTCTCTTTCGCGCAAAGCTAAAGATACTGTAAGCGATCATATGTCCATCTGCCCACTTGACTCTAACTTCGTTCACCTCGTTAGGCCGCAGGGTTTGCTGGAGGTGCCGCCCAAGTACTCATTGGACAACCTTTCGATCTGGTCAAAGTCCGCATTCAAACAGGCCAGTTCAAAAGCCCAATTGAAGCGTTTGCAAAGACCCTCGCCGCTGAAGGGCCTCTTGCATTTTACAAGGGAACCGCTGCTCCGTTAGTGGGTGTAGGCCTTTGTGTATCCCTTCAGTTCTACGCGTTTCACGAAGCAAAACGTCAGTTCCAACAACGAAACAATGGCCAGCCACTATCGTATTCTCAGTTCTATCTTGCTGGTGCCTTTGCAGGTGCCATCAACACTGTCATTGCATCCCCCGTAGAACAGCTACGTATTCTGCTTCAGACTCAGCCAAGCGGCGAAAAGAAAATTTACAACGGCCCGGTGGACGCAATACGCAAGATCTGGTCAGACCACGGTCTATTTAAGGGTCTTTATCGCGGTGTGGGTATCACACTGCTCCGGGAGTCCCAGGCGTACGGTGTTTGGTTTTTGACCTATGAGTTCCTCATGAACGAGACAATCAAGAGAAGAAGCCAGGGCAGAGACAGCATCCCTACCTGGCAGCTCATGCTGTACGGAGCCCTTGCAGGAGAGGCCCTCTGGCTGTCTTCATATCCGCTTGACGTCATCAAGTCCAAGTTGCAGTCTGATGCGTTTACGGGCGGAAGGTATAACGGAAGCGCACTGGAAGCCTTTCGTCAAACGTGGCGTGGTCAGGGCTGGATCGGCCTTTGGCGAGGTATTGTGCCCACATTGTTGCGGGCCATGCCTGCGTCTGCGGGAACGTTTGCCACAGTGGAGCTGACCCTACGCCTGTTAGGATAATCACCATGATCATACGGAATAGATGAAGCGAAATAAACAACTTTAATGTGCTTAATTAGCATTCTAATAAAAGGGTTCACGTGGATTGTTTGTTGACATTTGGTTTTTAATCTTGTGAGAGTATTCGGGTGGTCCTTTCAACAACCAACCTCAATCGTCAGGAGCACCACGTTGGTAACAGTTGCATCGCGATGGTGAAAACGGATTTCGGTCGTATTTAAATCGCTTTTCTTTCACTTTTTTTCTAATTCCCTCTTCTTCTCCTTCTCATTCCTCTTCTTCTCCTTCTTCATTTCCTTATTTATTCCTCATCTCCTATTCTTATTTATTCATACTTCATTTGGACCGTTGTTGACATTAACTTCAAGCTTTTAGAGTTAACATTGGCTTCAATATAATAACCTCAACTCCAACATCATCAAGTCCAATATCAACTCAAACCTTGACGTGGAAACTCTTCAACTGCAGCAGCTTTTATATTGCGCTGAATCCCCCTATCGCACTTCCACTCCTACACACTCACACCCTCACACCCTCACACGTCTTCAAAATGCAACCCTTCTTCAATAGTCGCCCGCCTTCTGATACTCCCCTCCCGTCAACAGCCAGTTCGCCCATCCTCTCATACAATGGGTACACTCGTAGTGGGGCAGCTTTAACTCCCAACGGCTCAACCCCCACTTCCTGCAGCAACTCCCCTCCTCGTTCTGACAGCGAGGCAAATATTCCTCTGCTGCAACTGCCGCCAGGAAGAGCCTCACGCAGAACCTCAGTCACAATCGATGTCCCTGGACTCACAAAATCAAAATCTTCTCCCGACGGCGCCATTGCGGCACAAGACGTGGAGGCAAAATTGGTCATCGTCATGGTTGGTCTCCCAGCTAGAGGCAAATCATATGTCACTGAAAAGCTGTGCAGGTACCTGAATTGGCAGCAACACAGCACGAAAATTTTCAACGTCGGAAACACTCGTCGTAATGCTAATCAGACTATTGGCCCTTCGAATGCCCCGTTGCCAGATGATAATGGAGTAGTTTCCATGGCCCCTCCTCCTCCTCCTCCAGAGGCTCCATCAAACGTGACAGCCCAAAGCGCAGACTTTTTTGCTCCAGATAATCCCAAGACGTTTGCTCTACGTGAGCAATGGGCTATGGACACTCTTGAAGACTTGTTGGATTACATTCTGGAAGGAAATGGAACTGTTGGGATTTTGGACGCAACAAATACTACTATTGCACGCCGCAGAAAAGTCTTGGATAGGGTTAAGGAGAGGTCTCATGGCCGTCTCAAGGTCCTTTATTTAGAGTCTATATGCACTCGAAACGCTATTATCGAAGCAAACATTCGATTGAAACTAAATGGCCCCGACTACAAACATGTGGATACAAACGTTGCAATTCAGGACTTTGTGTCGAGAATGCGCAATTATGAAAAAATGTACCAGTCCATCGGCGCCTCAGAAGAAGCCATGGATGAGTTCCAGTACATCAAAATGATTGACGTGGGCCGCAAAATTGTCTGCTGCAACATCAACGGCCATCTTGCCGGCCAAGCAGTATACTTCTTGCTCAACTTCAACCTTGCGGAACGCCAAATCTGGATTACACGGCACGGAGAGAGCACGGATAATGCAACTGGCCGGATCGGCGGTGATTCGTCACTCACTCTTCGCGGGCAAAAGTTCGCACAGGCTCTTGCAAGGTTCATGGTGCACCAAAAGATGGAGTTCCGCCACCGGCAGCTTCAGAACTTTGCAGAGCGAGAGCGCATTCTTCAACAATCGGGATCCGAGCCTCCGTCCCCTATTAACGAGCCTGAAGAAAATAACTTCTGCGTGTGGACGTCAATGCTGAAACGTGCCATTGAATCGGGCGATTATTTCAACGAAGACGTGTTTGACGTCAAGCAAATGCGCATGCTCAATGAACTAGGGGCAGGCATCTGTGACGGCATGACTTACCCCGAAATCAAGGAGCAGCACCCGCAGGAGTATAACGCGCGCATTGCGGAAAAGGTGCCTTACCGATACCCGGGTCCAGGCGGCGAGTCGTACCTTGACGTTATCAACCGGCTGAGAGCGGTTATCCTTGAACTGGAGCGGATGATGGATAACGTATTGATCATTGGGCACCGAGTGGTTTGCAGAGTTCTTTTGGCGTACTTTATGAATCTTGGCCGAGACGTTATTGGCGATCTGGATGTACCGCTTCACACGCTGTTCTGCCTCGAGCACAAGCCTTACGGCGTATCGTGGGAAATGTACCAGTACAACGAGAGCACAGACTGGTTTGATAAGATCTCAGGAAACAACCGTGATAGGAATGGGAACCATGTGCACCAACAACAACAACAACAACAACAACAACAACAACAACAACAACAACAGAAATCGCATCAGCGGGAGTTCAGTGTGGTAGCTACGGAGAATCAGTCATGGCAGCGATTGCCAACGGTGACCGAAATAACGGATCGTCTTAGTAAAGCGGCGACTTCACCATCACAATACGAGGACGAGCAGATGCTTCAGCAATCGCAATCACGGCACGCGTAAGAAAGAAAGAAAGAAAGAAAGAAAGAAAGAAAGAAAGAACAAAAAAAAAAAAAAACCGAAAATTCGATATATGGCCGGTAGTATGTTTGAACTTTGAAGTACCGGTACTTTTTTTTTTTTTTTTTTGTTTTGGCCTACCGGTAACTAGCTAATAATCTACGACACTGAACCTCGCTTTAGCAATTCAAGGAGCCATGAACTCAGGCAAGGATTTTAAAAAATTAATTTTACCAATAGCTGCCCGTGATAGCTAGCCCTTCAGGCAATGGACTCATCTTTCAGTTTCTACTACTACTTACTACTTACTACTACTATTACTATTACTTACCATGGCCTTTACTCAGTTTTCTGCTAATTGTTTCTACGTAACAAAATATATATATATATATATATATAAAAAGGACGTCACAAAAAAGGTGCCTATATATATTATTTCTCTCTCTCTCTCTCTCTCTCTCTCTGTCTCTCTGTCTCTTCTTTTCAAGCTCAATCTAATCCCAAATCAGTTACGTATAGCCTACTAGTTTGGTCCGGGTTTTTTTTTTGCAATTGAGGTGTGGATAAGCAGTTTTAGTGAGAAAAAGCATTCATTCAACTTGGCTTTAACTTAGCTTTTTAGTTTCGATATTTTTGTAATTTATACTAAACCTATTTTTTTTTTTTTTTTTTTTTTTTACTGCAATATACTCAAGTCAAGTCGCACGTTCGTCGTCACGCTCATCGTCACGCTCGTCGTCACGCTCGTCGTCACGCTCCTTGACAAGTCTTTTATACACTAATTCAAGGCTCTCTGGCACTTTCTTCAGGCTCTCAATGTATTTTAATTGCAGCTGCCTGTTGTCGTCGCACTCAAGAATCTTGTCATGCAAATCTGGCGCGTAACTTGAAATAATGCGTGCAAATCTCCGGCAATCAAGACTCGCCAGCTGTTCAAAGCAGTTTTCCACAACAGTTTTAAGTTCCTTTTTATCGTTGTCACTGTCGTTGCCACTGTCGTTGTCACTGTCTTTGCCACTGTCGTTGTCGTCGTTGCCACCGTCGTTGCCACTATCGTTGTTGACATTGCCATTACCATTGCCAGCCTTGAAGCCTTTTGTGACGATATCCAGGACTTTTGCGCTATCGACCCCTTTAACAGCAGCCCCTTCCAACATAACACCCAAAAGTTTGGCATAATCTCTTTCCGACCTGTAAATGTAAACAAGCACCGAAAAGAATTTTCCATCGCGCAGATTCTTAATCGTACCACTCAAGTCGCGAGGTTTGTACTTTGACAGAAGCGCTTCCAATCCTAGTTCACAGTCATTTTTCAAAGCCAAGATTCTACACATGGAAACCTCCTCCAAGACAACTGCAAGAGCTGGTTCTTCAATTACAATGAATTGAGAGTACTTTGGATAGTTTCGTGCAATGAAAATATCCAAATGAATCTTTTTATCAGCCAAAAACTCATTAGACTTGAAAACGTTGACCAGAATGTCAATCATCCGCTGCCGCCCTATTGTTATCCCAAGTGCAAGTGTTTGATCTCCCTGCGGCAACGCAAGTGCTTCAGGATCATTCAGAAACGAATCTTCAAATGCTTCGTGAAGAGCAGTAAAAAACCCAGAGCAATTGAACTCAATGAGTGTTACCAGGTATGGGTACTCGGGTTCTTCTCCCGCCCGAGTTTTGATAACCTTACCTCCTTGTTGAGGCCAGGAAATGTTGGTCAGGCTGAAAACGAAATAGTACACGTAAAATCGAGCCTTCACGGCAACATCATAGCTTTGGAATGCAAAGCCTGTGGGGTAAACCCGGCCTGTCGAAATGTAAGAAATATAAGGATACAACTTATTAGTCTCGGCATAGTCGGAGTTGTTTTTGATTGCTTCGATAAACTCAACCAGAGGTGTGATGAAATCTCCAAGAGCATGGTTCCAGACATATATGAGAGTGTCTTTTAAATGGTATTCGGTGCAGAGTGAAATGATTAGATTCAGATCCATGGACTTGACGTCAAGTGTGCAAATCAATTCCTCAAGCCTCTCTTGATACTCGGGGACTATTACATATTGTTTGACGAGTTCACTGAAAATGCTAGGCGGAATGTGCAATACCTGGTCGCTCAAAATAAATTTTGAGAGCTCTTCAAAAAATACCAATGCTGTGCCTGATGTTTGATAACATTCAAATACATCCTCGAGCAGCCCATCGGGCTTTTCAATTATAATCCAAGCTTCAAGCCAAGATTGTGAAAGAGTTCTCAATCGAGCGTCCCATTCGTTTTGTTTTGCTTCATTTCCTGAGCGGGGCATTTTGACCGTAGACCTAACTGAGTCAACAATCATTTCAGGTAGATTTTTCAAAATAGCAGTTTTTCTCTCTTTTTCATCCGTAGGCAGTCCGACGGTCGCAGAACCCTCGATTCCCAAGTAATAACTCGTAGCTTGCTGAATCGCGCCACTATAGTCTCCTAGGTCCATGGCATCTAGTAAAATATCAGCCCAATTAGAAATTGATCCCAGCACCAGCTCGTAGTTTCCCATCAGAAATAGCTTTCCGTTAAAATTAGTGACAGTGTTGAAAAATGCGTCTGCAGTGACAACAGGAAGGATCTCTTTGGTCACAGGGTCTATTAAAGTCAGATCTCTCAACACCTTTGAAAAGTAGTCATGATGCATAATGTGCTTGTTGGCGAGGTTAACTGTGGTGCATATTGTCATCGTTTCATAGTCCAACACGAGTAAAAACTGCGTAACGGTAATCAGCGCAATTATCTAGAATGTTAGTAGTGCCAACGTTGATGCCAGAGCATTATCTTACTTTATCGCTGAGCCATTGTATAGATACTATCGCCTCCTCTCCAGTGAATCTTTTTGGAGTCTTGACGTTTATCATCACTTCATCGTTAGTCTTACTGACAACAACCTCCATGATGGTTAAAATGTTGGACCAGCAGTAGGCAAGCCTAGGATTTTTCGCCCTTAGTGGCGGGAACCAAGCCAAACACCCGCTTAGTCCCATAGCGTTAGACACCGTTTTCGGCCTTCCCGTTTTAAACTCTGTTCGAGGGGTAGGATAAGCCAAGATTAGAGCCAGAAGGTTTGGTGTCAGAATGGCCACTACACAAATATCACCAGTGGAACCATTTTCCGCTACATGAGGTAACGGAGCACATGCTAAAAGAGTTGTGGGCTTGATTTCAGGCTCGTTGATATTATGACGTTGGATGGGGAGTTGAGGGTACCGGCCCATGATCCGCTGGGTCTGCACCACCCTTCCTATAAAAGTGCGGATCGTGTTGTGAGCAAACGCCATACCAGCAACGTCACCAGATACAAGTGTGGTGCGATGCTTTCCAATAAATGCAAGGTGGATAACTTTTGTTCCCACAAGATGGCCGCATGCCCTGTGTAGCGCGCCCGAAGTAATTGCGTGAACATGTATATCATACGTGCTAGGATCTTTGAGTTCCCATGTAAATATGTGACCGTTGCAATGGCCCACAGCCAGATACCGGAAATCGTAAGAGAAGGCGAGAGACGTAACCTCTCCACATCTCATTGCATTGGTCTTTGGTCCTAGGACGGCCTTTAGGTTTTGGTGATAGTCAAACACCAGTACCATTCCCTTTGAGGTTCCAATCGCAATGGATGTTGCTGCCAGGAGGCAGTTAGGGCTGCCATATGAACTAATGGCAGCCTCAGAATATATCTGGCTGCAGACTTTGCGCAGCTTTGTCCATCGAATTGGATCCTTAACGTTTGTTGCTTCGTGGGACTCGACGAGGTGAGAGACGTCGGATGCATTGGATGCGTTTCTAATACTCGTTAAATGGCTAAATCGCGTCTGATATCTTTGGTCAATGGCACGATTGTGGTTTGTTGAATCAGAAGAGATGGAGGATCTACTAGAGAAGATCGATGAATCATGAGAGGTCTCGTTACCAAGAGACAAGCTTTTGGTATGGCCTTTAGTATGGGCGTCTGGCAACAGTCCCTTAGAAAGACTTGCGGCATCATCATCTGAGCCATTGTCAGTCTTGCTGGAGTCTGTGTCAATGCAGTTACTCATTTTCTCTGTTGCTGCAAGTATTCATGGTGCTGCTATGAGTGGCATAAAAAATCTAGGAAAGTTTCGTGGTCCCAAATGATGATGACGACGTCTCTTGCGATCTTTTAATCGATCTTTTAATCGATCCGTCACCCGAATTTATGACATTACGGCTCTTCAACAACACTTCAAACGCAGTTTAAAAACATTTCTTATGTGAATAAATAGTAAAAAAGTGATTTAGACAAGTTTCTGCTTCATGAAGAATCCTCGAAGGTGGTGGAGCTGCCAAGCGCAGGTCGCGCCCAACGTAAAGATTTGAAGAATGGTCCATTTGATAGCATTGGAGTTTGTTCTTTCCGATTGATCCCTAAAACTAGCCTCACGCTCACGCATAAGATGCTGCTCCTGCTTGATATGCTCCAACTTTGAATTGATCTCTCTGACTCGGTCAGCAAGTGTGTTTAGCTTTTTGGAGTTGGACGAATCAATTTGGGCAGCCGTTCCACGCGCTACATCCAAAAATACCTTAACTTTAGACGGGTGGAACCAACCACCAGACATGGCGCGATAACAGATTCGGTGCTCGCCGCTGTCAAATGCAGTGAAGGTGGCCTCGCCTGAGGACTCGAGCTTCTGGGAAAAGACACGGTGGTAGTTGTCAAAAACCTCTTCAATGGTTACTTGCAGAAACAGCGTAGAAGGCTGAGTGTATTTCTGAGTGTTTTCATCGTATTCCATGGCATGGTGCTTTGCTAAAGGCTACGTGTTAGAATATTGGCAGTAGACTACGAACCTGCAATAACAACAAGAGTATGCAGGATTCATCAAGGCAGCGGCAGTAGGAGCTCACATACTAACCAAAATGGCGTCCTCGTGGAGATCTTGAGAGAAGCATTGCTCCGCTGGCATATCACCGCCCAAATAGAAGTGAAAAGCCAGTGCTTTGTGGACGCAAAGAGCCAACAACAGGCTCAGAATAGGAAATAGACGGTTCATGTTGGGCATGTCGGTGGAGTTTGTATTCCAAGTTCTGGCGCGAGCCTTTAAAAGACGAAGAGTTAAGAGCTTAAACGTGGTCAATGCGACAAGGTTAGGGCATTCGCAACAACAACTGTAGTACTAAAATAATTATTTTCTATATCGATATCACTTAAACAATAGTTAAATTTCATTACAATTGGCCCATCTATTTCTTAGTCCGTCGCTTGACCTTGGCAATCAGGTCTTGTATAGACTGGTCACCGTCATGCTTCCGCTTTTGCGCTGCTGAAAATACTTCCTTGCCGTATTTACTCTTGGGCGCAGTTATTGCTGAATCCACTGCAGGCTTATTCAGGGTTCTCTTGCGACGCTCGCCCAGGAGCTTCTCCATTCCAGCTGTCTTCTTGTACTGGGGTTGGGTAGGGTCGATAGCAAACTCATGACTGTCAAAGAGCTGACCGAAACGATCATCCTTAACATCAACCTCAAAGTCCATGCCCGAAGGTGCAGGTTCATCAGCACCCTTCTTTCTGTTCTTTGAACGCTTGGCCTTCTTTTCTGCCCTGATAATTTCCTTCATGTCGAAATGTTTAATGTTAGATCCTTCATCGTCCTCCATCATGAGAAGCTCAAGCTCAGCAGCCTTTTTAGCCTCCTCCGCAGTAGGAGCAGCAGGCTTTTTGTTTTTACTATTCTTTTTCTTCTTCTTGTCGTCATCACCATTGTCGTCCTGTTTGCCCTTCCACTCTTCCATGCGCACCTTCCGTCGTTCCTTTTCTTTTCTCTTGTACTTTTCAAGGGTGGTCTCATCCTTTTCGCCTTCACTCTCGCTGTCACTAGCAATCTTGGCTCCATCTAGACCAGGAGTGAATGTAATCTCCATATCAACGTCGTCCTTGCCACCCTCTTCAAGGAATGACCCATACTCGCTGTTTGACAGCAAGGACTTGTACTTGCTCTTCATGTCTGCGCGAGACTCGGCAGCGGCATCATTGGCATCACTCTCACTATCGCTAGCTAGGTATGCCTTGAAATCCATGTCGTCAATCTCTCTTCTGCTAAAAGCTTTTGATGCAATTTTGATGCGCTCAGCAGGAGTTTCGTCCCACGTAAGTCTGACTTTGGAGTGTTGTAGAGCATCTGTCACAAAGTAATTTGGTTTGTAGTCCGCGGGAACTAGAGTGCACTTGTCGTGTGGATCGTCTTCAAACTCCATGTCATCTGGAACATAACGAAGATCAAAAAAGTTGGCTGTGGCTTCAAACTCAGTGCCGTCACAGCTATCATAAATATTTCGTGCAGTGACAATGCTATCACACTTTACCACGGCGTAGTAATACCTCAGGCGCTGTAGTTGGTATTTTCTTAGACTTTTACTGTCAACCTCTTCACCCTCGTCCTCCTCAATAAGATCTTTCGTAGTGAGCTCCTCTTCGTCGTCACTGTCGTGATTCTTCTTTTTCTTTTTGTTTTTGCCAGAGAAAAGCTCTGGAGCAGGGCCTTGAATATCTTCCTGTGCCATGCGAGATTTTCCGTACTCACTTGGGTAAATCGTAATTGACTCAATGAGACCACGAGTAGGCACAAAACTGGAGAACGTTGCCATTAAGTCAACGGCGCGCACGTTATCCCAGTCAAGGTTAACCACAGCAACCGTTTTAGATTCATCACCTTGGGCTACTTCTTCTTCCTCAATGACCAGGTCCTCCTCTTCAGGCTCATCGTCACTTGAGTCGTCATCGGAGCTTTCTGACGATTCGGAAACCTCTCCGCGAGCTCTGCTGTATCCGGTAGCGACTTCATCCTGACTTAATTCGCCCTCGCTCTCGCTCTCGCTTTCGCTTCCGCTTCCGCTTTCGCTGTCACTACCGCTGGCAGGAGCAATTTGTGGAACTTTTAGCTTTTTGGCCTTGGCAGTTTTTTTGGTTTTCGTTTCGTCCTCGCCGCTGTCGCTAGCTGATTCTTCGTCGGTCTTCTTTTCGTCCTCGTCCTCTATGTTGTAATATTTCTTTAACTCCTTCTCGGAGGAGTCGCGAGCCACTTTTCGTCCGTACTTGTCTACTACGTTTTTGCGCTTGAAATCCTCTTCATCTGCCATCTTACTCTTGAATCGGTCGTCGATAGTGACCTTCATATCCCTTCGCTTCGGCATGTTGAACCGCGGGTCATTGTGAACACGAGAGAAACGAGGATCGCTCGTGACAGCTTTCCTTGGGCCATCAGGCTTTGCGCCCTTCTTGGGCTTTTTGTTGTCGCCGTCTTTCGCCATTTTAACGGTCACTGAATCTATTTTGATCTGATGGTTGAATTCAAAAGAGATTCTTCAAAGTGAAAAATTAATTTTCTTCAGCAGCGCCAAAGATCATAAAATTTTATGCCCTTGCCCAGATCATGTGATGTGCGGCTGGTTGGAGCCTTTAAATATTAGTTTTGAGCGCAGTGTCAAAAACAGTTGCGACCAGTGTTCGATAACGTTCGTGGACCAGGCAAGCCACTGTTAGCCCCAGCTGTTGCTATTGCTGCTCCTTGTTCGTTGTGGTGGTGAAAACTCTCTAAGTTTGTTCAAAGAAATGTCAAAATCACGATCTCTATGTAAATTGGTACTGGTATAACGCGTGAACCGTCGTTAAAAGGTTGCGACGGATGGTATGTTGGCAAATTGAAAGAAATATTCTATTATCATGGCTTCTCTTGTTGTTTTTATGCAGTTCTTAAATCCTGATAACGGCCATATTCTTACGAGTACTGCACATCTAATTCTTGGTAACTACTTGTAATAACTAGATCTATCCGTTCAGTCGCTAACAGTGCCATCATCGTATAGCTTACAAAAACCTGTTTTGTATCACTCTCATTGCCGTGAATTCAAATCTCAAACTTGAGTTGCTTTGAGACCGGTAGATTCAAAGTCCGTGGAATCCTCATTTTGCAGCAACAGCGGGCTTTCAAGTCACATATTCCATTAAGCAGACCATCACTTTTCTACAATGACGTCCCCATTATCTTCTACTCATTCACATGTTATCAAATGGAAAAATGGGGAATTTCAGGTTGATTTTGACCTAGAGGCTGAAGAACTGACCCATTTTGAACTCAATGACACTAAGAAATTGTTTCATTACAGAAGGGCACTTAAAAATGTTAACGGAAAGTTGGTCCTTAAGTCTGTGGAGGAGTTTCTCCTGATCAATGAACTCACTGCACGTCTTGCGCAACTGAATATTGAGCGCAATAAATACTCGTCCACTTTAATCCAACAACTTGAAGAAATTTTTGAGGATTTTGAGGTTCATCCTAATGTTGTGAATTCGGAAGAAAACCAGGAATACGCCAACAACTTATCATACGAGTCTCTATGCCAATTCTCAATTGACTACAGTTCTGGAGCTGAAGAAATGCTTGACATGTTTGGCATTCAAGTCGAACTAGACAAAAATATGGGCGCCGCTACTGAACACTCTCGCAATTCTCGCCTATTCAAGTTCAGAGAATCTGTAATCAAATTCCTCCTCAGCACATCTCGTTTTTTAGGCAGCGAGAGGGAAAAGACTTTTCTATCATCCCTCAAAAAAAGGCCAAACCCGGAAGGGTTTTTGGAAGCTATGATTATGATGTACTCATCATGCACTCGATACGAAATAATCAAAAGGTTTGTTGTTAACAAATTGACCACTACGGAAAGAAGCGGATTCACGAAAAATATCACAAAATCTCAATTCATCCGGAAATTAAAGGACATCGCGTTAGGAGGGATCTTTCTTGAATTCACAAACACAGTAATACCATTCTCAAACACCGAGAAATCGCAATTGGAGTGGGAAGAGGCTGAGGGTGCAGTGAACAAAGTAAATATTGCACTTGAAAACATTACGACTTATCTTGACGCAACAAAAGTGTTTGACGAGAAGCTAGAGGCTGCTTCTATGGTTGTGATGTATAGGTTTGCTCACATTTCAATGGTAATGCGCCAAATAAGAACATTGATCGACATGATACCAGAGATGAAACACAGCGACCTATCTACAATTGTGGCGGAGAAAGATGTTCTTTCGTTTTGTTTTGAGGAGCAGGAGAGAAATTGGGGATCAGACTTTATGAGATCTATTTTAACGTACCGTGATGAATTGAGAATGAAAGCTGTCACTTATGATGCTGATCGAAAGCGTGCCAATTCGAAGCCTGGATATGATCAAACTGATGACTCAGTTGAGCCGATTAACTCTGATTATATCACAGGTGTGGTCCCATCTCACCTGGAGGAAACGCCAGATCGCGATACCGAAGATAGCGAACATAAAGTGAACCGCATTCCTACGAAGTCCCAAGAGTTTTGCAATGCTCAAACTAATGATGTCCTTGAATCGACAGATCACGATTATCCTAAAGTCGTGATCCCATCCCACCTGGAAGAGTCGCCAGATATCGAAAATATCAGATCTCTCGTGAAGAAAGTGAACTTTATTCTCTCAAAAACCAAGGAGTATTGTACTCTAAAAGCCACAGAATTTCCATTGCTCGATAACTACAAAAATGAAAAGTTTGCAATTGAAGCTTTGAAGTTGTTAGAGGCAGGTTTGTTTCGCGCTCCTATTCTCAATGATCAAACTAAAGACGTTGTTAAATCGACAGGTCGAAAAAATACTAAAGTCGTGATCCCATCCACCCTGGAAAAGTCTCCAGATATCGAACATATCACATCTCTGGTGAAGAAAGTGAACCGGCTTCTTACGGATCCCCAGGAGCGTCTTGTTCTAAGACTCAAAGAATTCTCAATGCTCGAAATATACAAAAATGAAAGGTTCTCAAATGAAGCTTTGAAGTTGATAGAGACAGGTTCATTACGCGCCCCTACTCGTACTGATCAACCTAAAGAAGTCATTAAATCGGCAGGCCATGAATATCCTAAAGTTGTGATCCCATCCACCCTGAAGAAGTCTCCAGACATCGAACATATCACATCTCTAGTGAGGAAAGTGAATAATGTTTTACAAAGGTCCAGCATGCAGTTTCAGTATACTTTAGGTTTCAATGAATTTCCTCTGATCGAAAAATACAAAGGTGAAAAGTTTGCAACTGAAGCTTCCAAACTCTTGGAGAAAAAAACGTTTCGTATCCCTAAAAAGATTTCTAAGCCAAACCCAGGAACTTATGGAATAACAAATGCGAATTGTCCTGCAGAGAACGGAGACATTGTCACAGGCTTTAAAGAAATTGCGATTACGGATCAGGTGCCGAGCAATCCTGATGATGAAGTTGATAAAGAACAAGGCCAATTCTTCTGTCCTAGTACCAAATCTAGATACGACATTGATCCAGATAAGGTGACTATTCCAAGTTGCCCTAGAGATATTAGACGGCCTAATTTCCCCCATAGTGCCCTATGGATTCAAGCGGAGCAAGAATTGCTTTCATCTTTCAATACAAATGGCGTTTTGATTGGTTTAAATCAAGACGAGAGTAATTCTGAAATAACCGTTGCAGAAACCAGATGGTTCTACTGCATTACGAAAAACGAGGGAAAGGTTACCAGTTTTAATGCTTCTATAATTGTCCATGGCGTATACGCTCAGTTCGAATTGGGTCAAGAAGAGTGTCCCTTTTCGCAGGTTTTTAGCGCTCAGGTTCTTCGTACAATGCTATCTCTTGCAGTACAGAAGCGTATGCATGTCCATCGATTGAACATCTTGTCTGAATTTTTGGAGAGCAAAGTTAGTGAGAACATCTATGTGAACTTTCGTGGTTCAATTGAAAAAATGGTCCATGGCTTGAAACAGGGGACATATCAGCACTACGAATATTTAAAAGACTCTCTTATTTCGCTACAATTCAATGTCATTGATAATGCCTGCAACACTTTCTACAGCGGAGTTGGGGCGGATCGCGTTTTTATTGTTGTCTTTGTCAATGAAATTTTGGTTCTTTCCGAAAATCTACATGCCTTGAAGTATGCTAAGGAACGTATTCTGAAGAGCTTCAAAGGGACGGATGCCGGTGAAGCTAAGAATTTCAGTGATATGAATATTAATTATGATTGGGAAAATGGCATCCTTAAGTTGGATTCTTCTGATTCAATTGACAAAATTCTTGAAGAGATAGGCTGTGAAAAAATATATATCACCGACTGCCCTATGATCGAAAACTGGTCAGATTCAAGCAAAATTTATAGCCAAAACTGGCCATTACCTTTTGAAATGAAACGTCGATATAAAAATGTTCTCGAAATGCTCGACCGCCTTTGCAATAGCTGTCGGCTTGATATCTGCTATTCCACTGGGCGCCTCAAGCAGTTTTTGGCTGCACCTACCTTTCACCATTACGAAGCTCTTAACTTTCTAGTGGGTTATATTGTTGGATCTCGAGAGTTTGGAATTGTTTATACTCGCAACGCTTCTGGTGGTGAGTTTACTGCATATACGGATTCTGTTGTTTGCACAAAGGGCGACAAAAATGTCGGTATTGCTGGATTTGTGATTTTGCTTGGCGGGGCTCCCATCATATGGGATTCCCAAAAAATGGACGAAAATGCTGAATTTATGGGTACTGAGGTATTAGCGCTAGCCATGTGCGCCTCTCAGCTAAAATTTATGGACCGCTTTCTTAAAGTCCACAATTTCTACGATTGTGGAACCGCGACCATTTATGAAAGTATTAAACAACTAGTTACTGTTTTTGAAAAGCTCAAGGGCTTGAGACCTAAGTTTATAGGGTCAAACATTGTGTTTGATAGCATTCTTGTTGGTGTTCAAAACAAGTCATGGAAAATATGCTACATTGAACCTAACAATCAAATGGCTAGTATGTTCACACAGCCTCTCACAAAGGCTCAGTTTGCTTATTTCTTGAATATGAGCAATTATCATGCAACTAAAATGGCTGCAAAAGAGTGTCTCCTCAAGAATGAGGGTACTGAATCGCTTGAAGACGAGATTCCTGAATCACTTAAAGACTCGAGTATTGAATTGCTTGATGATGAGCGTCCTGATGCAATTATATCTTCGTCTGATGACATGACGACAGCTGAACTCGAAGCCGCGAGTAGTTCGAGTGCATGTGAAACTGAAGATTCAGAATAGATGGCAGTTTATCCATTAAGTTCGCTTTTCTTGTAGCTTTAGGTGTGTACTAATCTGATATTGAAAACTGTACGAGATTCAAATATCCAATCTACTGTATATGGCATAACGGCTGAATCCGGTACCTATTGTTCAATGGTGTACGGACAGGTTAGTATAGCTAAGGCTGTTAAAAAACACTGGTGTATTTTATATTTATATTTCATTCAGCTCAAAGCCGTTAACGGCCGATTTATAAAATAAATTTTCACGTGATTTTTGCAAAAAAACCTCCATCAACAAATACTCAAGGCCTGAATGGAGTTGTGCGACTTGGACTGTTCCAAAACATATTCATCAACAACACAACGAGGAGAAGTCGCAAGCGTTTGAAATAAGGTGCAGCCATCTATAAATTTACATAGGTGGTTGATCCGTATTTTTATTATTTTTTATATTGCAACACATATTTTGGCTATATCTTGGCGAATACTGAGAGAATCAGTGAGAGTTGACTTTTGGGTCGATCTGGTAGCCTTCTGTGTATCGCTTACCAGTAGAGGATTCATTGACTGAATGCTGCTTTATTTATAAGATGCGCAGGCCCTTAAGCTGAGAGTGAGCTCTTGTTGGTGGAAAATTAAAAAATGAAAAATAAATAAAAGTTGGGCTGCTTACGCACAGTTTTATAGATCAGCTTACACAGTATTAGCTAATTGTGCTCTAAGCTTCAGTTGGGAGTTACTGATAAATCCAAAGTTATTGATTGCAAACCTCCCAACAAACACCTCCCAACTGTAGCCACACAACTTTTGAATTGATCCAACTCCACGATTGAAAAAGCAGAGTAGAGAATTAAAATTTAGTACTAGGAATTGTAGAAACAATAACAGGACGTAAACAAACAAACCAGCAATGTGTGCTGGTGGTTGAATTGGTTTCAGACATATGACTTTCAAGAGTTATCGAAACTTGGGCATCCTGGGATCGATCCTCCGCCAACACGCTTAACGGTGTATTCAGATTCGCACCCGTCTGAAATTACAGTGCTAGCTTTCTTTCGCCGCAGAACAGTTCTGCGAAACTA
>JAJMKT010000348.1:0-24739 GCA_030563985.1 Geotrichum restrictum
ATCACCGTTCAAGCCATATGTGTGACTTATTCCATTTAGATCTTGCTCAGTCAAACCTAAGGTGGTGCTGTGAGTCTCTATATAGCGTGAAAGCGAAGGCGGCGGGCTATCTATGGCTGAAGAGATAGCGTGTGAGACGTGTCTGTTGTCGCCTGACTGTGCTAGAAAGATGGCATTTTCATCGACATTATCGACAGCGGCCGGTGTGACGCGTCGCAACGGTTGTGAGGGTAGATAGCTCTGTGGTGCATGTCCTTTGGCCTGTGTTTTACGGATTCTGTGTGTTGCTACTGGCGTGTTTGAAAACATGGTACATCGCGTGGGGTCGTAAAAGTCGCGTAGGATGGTTATGATGGACTCCAGATGAAGTGAAGCACCGTTTATCAAGGTTTGACGTAGATTAAAGCTGCTTAAAGCTGTTCAAAGCTGTTCAAAGTCGTCGGGAAGACGTTTTCAATCGTTCAAAATGAGTGAGGTTTGCTTTCAAATAACAGGCAACATCACCGTTGTCGCCGTTGGAAGGTTTCCTGATATCACACTTATTTGGGGGTTTTAGTAATTATGTTGCGGATTTCATAGTTTTCGTCTCGAAATACTTCCATCACAACTCTCATGTAAGGAACGCAAAACGCTTGTAATTTGGGCAAGGGCAGATCAATCTCAATCATTTAAAAGCTGCCTCTTTCTCCTTCATTTCTTCTCTTCTTTCTCTTTCTCTTCCTTAGAACTATAGTTCCCTTTGCTTTAACTTTTGATACCCTTTGCTACAGTTTTTGTTTGGATAATTTACAATGAAGTTGCTTACTATTGTCCTTGTCGCCGCTTCCTGCTCCGTTGGTCGCGCTGGAGTTATACCCACTAGATATGAAGATGTGTATGCTGAAGATGCTACTGAGATACCCACTGCCGATTCTGACTCTCTCGATGACGCTGTTGCATACCAATTGCCTGAGTCAGTATCCACCTATGCCAATAACTGGAGCGACAACTACCTGACTTACAAGTACCATTCCTTGATGCACCGCCCCCAGGCAGATGAGGAAGAGGAGGAGGATAATGATGAGGAGAGTTATGACATTGAGGGAGACGAGGATGAGGAGGAAGATGATGTGGCCGACTATGATGTGTCTGAATATGATGTGCCTGACTACTATGAGGAGCCAGTTTATGATGAGGACGCCGATGTCAGAATCCGCGAGCATAGTGCAGACTATGCCGATGATAAGGGGCCCATTTACTCTTACATTGACCGTGAGGAACCTGAGGTGAATGAGGAGACCGAGTTGGATGAGGAGGCTGAGGGGGATGATGAGATTGAGGTAGATGAGGTGGTTGAAGAGACTGAGGCAGATGAAGACGTCGAGGAAGAGGTTGGCTCTTTAAAGTCAAAGCGTGACGCCTTGCCTGCTAGCGGCCTGACGATTGATGTATCTGATGCTGAGATCAAGGCTATACCATTGCCTAAGAAGGGTAAGGCCGCTGCTTCTGCTGTTAAGACTCTTTCGTCCAACGATACCCAGACATCAAATAGTACCATGGAAGCTCCATCAAATAGCACTTGTGTTGCTATTTTACCCGTTATCCTTGAAGAGAGGAAGCGACTCGACATTAATGGCACTGAAGCTGGCCCCCCTCCCGGTTTAAACTACACCGACGCTAATGCTCTCCAAAAGGCTTTTTCGAATGAAGGAGTCCGCCCAGTTTCCTGCGCAATGTTTGGAATTACAATTGCGCTTGCCTTTTGCACATTTTTGTTGTAGCTCTGATGATTTGTATTTATTCGTTAATGAATTGCTTTGATTTTTAAGAATTGTTTATTGCTCGTAGTGTGGAAAACAATGGCGCTGATCTATGAAGAATGAAGTCCCGAGGCATTGAAGGCGATGCCAATTGCAGCCGAGTCCTGTGCTCGGTTTGATTCAAATGATTTAAATGATGGTTTTAATGTGATGCGTGACTTTTCTGTGATCATGAGCTAGAGCTAGCTCATGAGAGGGTCACGTTGAGCACTCAAAACAACAAGCAACAACGACATTAACAGGAGCAATCAATCAGCCTTCAAGCCATTGTTCCTCCATGAACAGAGCTTTGGATCCATCCAGCAGAGCCATATGGCAGCGAAGTCAATGCTTTTCATATCTATTTGCTTGAATTTTTATCTACTACCAGTAAAATTTGAATGTAACAATTCCCGTCCTTTGGTTGTTGTTATTTTTTTGGTTTTTTGGTTTTTTTGGTTTTTTTTAATTTTTTTTCACTTTTTTTCATCACTTTGTCTTTTGCATCCTCTCTCCCCAACTAATATCTGGTAAATAAAAAAAAAAAAAACCTCTCTCCATCAGCACGTATACGCACACCAGTTAGCAGCAGCTATCCTTTCCCTGTCCTCCCTCCCCCCCCACCACACACAACATCCTCCTCTCCCATTGCCCACCATGCCAGTTCAACGCACAGTTAAAGTAACAACAACACAGGAAATTCTGAAAGACGAGCCAAAGGTGCAAAATTTTCCGACGCGAAAATGGAGTATTCAGGTCACAATGATGGGCCCCGATGGGCAAGAACTGCCAGCCAATGTTTATGATAAAGTCACATACAAACTTCATCCGACATTCGAAGTTCCTATACGCAGTAAGTTTTGATGATTGTCTACTACTACTACCCACTCTTGGTATATACACCGCCAATGGCCCTTTCTTTCTCTCTCTCTCTTTCTCCCCTTATTTTATTTTTTTTTCTGTCTCGCAATAGCTAATTTCTTGTCTCTCCTCTGCGCGTCTGGGCGTGTATTTACTCGCTACCATTTTTTTTTTCTTTCTCGTTCCATTTCAATTTAGCATTTAAGGAACCTCCATTCCGTATTGAAGAGAAAGGATGGGGTGAATTCGACCTTACCATTGTTCTTCATCTGGCGGACCGTGGTGGCGACCAAACAATCTTGCACGACCTCAACTTTTTGAAAACAAAGTATGAAGTTCTACACACTCTGAATTTTCCAACAAACAAGCCACATCTGCTCAAACTCTTGGAAGCGTCTGGGCCCGTCAACATGACGGCCGCTTCCGCGCCTTCCGGGGCCGGCCTCAACAGCTCTGGCCTCTCGTCTGCTAGCAATGCAGCCAACACCCCGAAACAAGAATTCAAGTCTTCAAGTAGTGGAAGCATTACTTCTGGGGGAACTCCGGCCACTGATAACAAACGCAAGCTAGAGGGCGACTTGAACCCAAAGCTCAAAAAGACTAAAAAGGTCTTTGAAAAGGGGTCAGTGGATCTTGAGCGATTGGCCGAGGGTTTGCAGCGTTTGGGCGAGGACGATTTACTTGGAGTTGTTCAGATGGTGACAGACAATAAAACGTCCGACATGTATATCAAGAATGACATTGATGAGGGTGAGTTCCATATGGACCTTTATACGCTTCCTGATTCGCTGCTTCGAAGTCTTTGGGACTATGTCAAGAAGCGAACTGATGTCTAGATATTTGTAACTGCTTCTGTGTATTAAATTATTGGTTTTTTTCTACTTTCTTTCTTTCTTTGATAGGGTGGTGTATGAATTTGTCTTTGCTTGAAGTCAGCCAGTGGCCTTTGTATGGATGGGCGAGACCACTGGTAGACGTTTACAGATTTACAGTACTGTAGAGTCTAAGACTACGTGTTTATGGGTTTACGTGTTTGAGGCTTTTCGGGAGAAGTTCGGTAAGATTGGTAAAAAGTGGAAGATGGGGTGACAAGCAGATGAGACTCTTGAGAGTAGTAGTCTCTGCCAGCCTCTCTAGTTAAGACCAGGCCAGGCCTTGTATTTGAAAAGAAGTATTTGAAAAGAAGTAGTCGTTATGAAGCCCACTCAGTATATATATATATAGAGTATATTCATGATCGCGAGCTGTAGTAGTCTATGACTATTTGTTAACAATTGCCGACTCTGTACGTACTTACCGAAGTTACCGTAGCGTTCTCATGTCAACGCGTGCAGGTCAACTCACACACGTCCCAATTCGGAAAAAGGTAAATAACTGAAATCACAAAACATTTGTTGCAAATGTTTATTTACTTGTGAATTCTTCTCGCTTTTTCCCTTTTCTTGAGCATATTCCAGTCCAACAGTAGCACAAGTAGCACAAGTATCACAAGTATCACGAGCATTACTACAAGCAACTTGATTCACGCCTCTTCTGCTCTACTCTTCTGCTCGACTCTTCTCTCTCGTTCATCGTTCATCGTTCATCCGTCCCTTCACCATGGCTACTCTTGCAAATAAGGAAAACAAGTCCATCTTTAGAACATCACAGCCAAGGACTCCAGGCAACAATAACAAATCTTCCAAATCAGTCATGTTTAAGACTCCAAGCAGACGAATGCAAGATGAAAACACCTTTAATGGCTTTCATCATCAAACTGGTGGTGGTGGAAAAAATGCAATTATTGAGGGATCGCGAGTGCCAGGATCCGTCAAACAACAGCAACAGCAATTGCTACCGTTTACACCAGTTGGACCTGGAAGAATGATTCTTGGTGGAAAGACAAATGTCTACAAAACTCCTGGACTTACAAACACTATTGGAAAACCATTTACGCGTAATGCCAATGCTAACAACACCAATACGACTAAGAATACGAATAATAATAATAATAATAACAACAATAACCAACAACAACTACAACCTGTTTCTCAATCAGTTCAAACCGTCCAAGTGACGGCAGAATCAGCCCCCCAGGTTCCCTCATTTGACAAATACGATCTCGAAATTGAGTTCATGCCAGACCCAGTGGCCCCCTTACCATACGTGCCCCTAGACCACATTGAACTGAACTACAAACAACTCGGAGACGCGTGCCGTGGTCGAGGCCAATGCATTAATTCGGATGATAGCCTGGATGGACCGCTATCGGATCTGTTTGATCAGTTGCCGGATATTGATCATTTGATGATGGATGATTTGGAGTTTTTGAATAGGTCTCCCCCGTATTTGAGAGTGACGACATTGACAAAGACAAAGACGTCACCGAGAATTGTCAAGTCGGCGGCGGCGGCGGTGGTGGGTCGGACTGGTGCTAGTGTTGGGTCTGCTGGTGCTGGTGTTGGTATTGGTGCTGGTACTGGTACTGGTATTGGTATTGGTGCGGGTGGTGCTCGTACAAAGTCTCGTCGCATGTCGGCTCGTACAGCGTCATTGAGAAAAAAGGATACAACGTTCGTGCAGCAAAGACGAATTGTTGGTGGTGATTCCGCCACTGCTTCTAAGAGACGTCAACCTTTTCAGCAGCAAAAGGCAACTACAACAACATCAACAGTAAATACAACTTCTAATAGAGTCCCAAGCTCAAGATCAGGTGGAGGCTTTTGGGCTCCAACAATTTCTGCTACAGCCAAAGCTAAGCATTCTTCTTCTTCTTCTTCTTTTTCTTCCTCTTCTAGTACTCATTCAACACTTTTTTCTTCTTCTTCTTCCTCTACTTCCATGAATCCATTTGCATCACAGCAGCAGCATATCTCGTCCCCGCCTCGTCGCCGACAGACTGAACAAGAACATATCCTAAAGTCGCCGTTCTCAGACGTGGATTATGAAAACCAGGCTGCTTTACCGTCTCTTGAAGAAGATATTGAAGAGCTTGAAAAGGCGCTCTTTTTGTAATGCACCCCCACCACCTCGCGCTAACTTTTTTTTTTTCCCTCTTTTTCTTTCTTTTCTCTTTTCTCTTTCATATGATGTTATCGATCTTATCGATCTTGTGTGCACATGTGTTTTTTATGTGCTTAAAGCTTTTGTATTCATATTCATATTCATATTTGTAACTTGTAAACCCTGGCATTATTTATTCTTAACTCTCAATATCAATTTTTTTTTTATGCCTCTCGTTTCGATCAATTATCTATTTTGAATTTTGAAATCTTTTCGAGCATGTATAAATTTGTGGACATATATTTTTAATTATTTACAAAATGGAGGAAGAGCATTAGTTTACTGAGTAGTGCAACGTTCAGAAGCATCATTTGCTGATGGATCTTCTTCAAACTTATCAGGATACTCAGGAAGCTAAAAAGAATAAAGTTAGTCAAGGCCAAATGCAGCAGTAGCACACTTACAGTCGATTTCTTGTCAATTGTGAAATCAACGTCGTCTATTTGGTTTTCGGGAATTTTATAGTCCTTGACAGTTTCTAAATGCACCGGAAGAACGTCTCTAATTTTTCGCAGCTCGCTGTTTTCAATGCACCATCCGTTATCAGGAAATATGATATCCACATAGAGATACAAATCGCCAGCAGTATCTGTTCGAGGAATGGGCATACCCTCTCCCTTGATTTTGATTATTTCGTTGGGCCGAATGACCGTGCCCGGAGAAACTGTAGTACGAATACCGCGACCGTCAAGGTGTTGCAGCACGGTTCTCGAGAACCCACAAACGGCCTCCGCGAGAGATATCTTTATAGTCGCATATAGGTCATGGTTTTTGCGTTCGAACACGGCATGCGGTTGCTGATGGACTTCGATAATAACGGATCCAGGCTTTTTGCCGTACTCTTCGTCTGCCTCTCCTTCCAAAACTACTTTGTGGCCATCTCGCGCGCCACGCGGGAAATATGCTTCAAGGATCTTGGTCTCTTCGGTGAGTCCTAATCCTGTGCAATACTTGCATCTATCCTTTTCACGGTAAAGCTCTCCACGACCCTTACAGCTGGTGCAGTCTATATACTTGTCGGTAACAATTCCGGGGGCCAGAGTGTGAAGTTTTTTTATGCTACCTGAGCCTTCGCATTTAGAACACGTTCGCGCTTTAGCCTTGGGTTTTCCTCCAGTCCTATAATGAAAATATTAGTATATACACACACGCCCCGGAAAAAGCTGGCAGACCGACCGACCGAACGATCGGTGGTGGCACTGGTAAGGCAGATAAAAAAAAAGACTAACGTACCCTGAGCAGTGTGTGCACAGTTTATTCCTGTGGCTAGTGAATTTTACCACTTTGCCTTTGTACAGCTCTTCGAGGGTAATTTCAAATTCGACATGCCCATCCTCGGTCTTTCCACCCTTTGCTTTTGGTGGAGGTTTCGATTGGGGAGGACCACGTTGATCGTAACCGTATCCACTAAATCCATGGCGACTAGATGTTTCAGTAAAGAAATTGAAAAAGTCCTCCGTACCGAAATCGCCTTGGAAATTATCGCCTCCTGGTCCTCCTGGTCCTCCGCTCGCGCCGTCGTAGCTATCATACCGCGATCTCTCGATTTCTACACGAAAAAAAAAAAAAAAAGATATTAGCAATTCGGTCTTTCGGACCCTCAAAAAACCATGAAAAATAGAACATGAAATGAAAAAAAAAAAAATCAAGAAGCGAAAGTAATTGAAAAGAAAGGACCGGGTTTTCTCTTACCATCTGATAGTGTCTCGTAGGCTTGACTGATTTCTTTGAATTTAATTTCGGCCTCGGTTCGTTCGTGCTCAGGAACTTTGTCGGGATGGTAAGACAGCGCAAGTTTCCTGTAAGCCTTACGGATCTCAACTGTCGTTGCATCCCTTGAGACTCCTAAGACCTCGTAGTAGTCGATCTCGTATTCGTTCACTGCAATTAGAAGGTTAAAATTGACGCTTAGAAAACGAATCACAAAATCACTTGAAGAGAGAGAAAGAAGCGCTTACTTTGACAGAATGATTGAAAGAGAAGCAGAGACCTGAGCCTGTAAATAGAAATAAATTAAATTAAAAAAACGAGAACTGTTGTTGCTGATGCTGATGCTGCGATTTGTTTTTTTCTCATCAAGTTCCAGCCTCTAAAATTTTGACCGCCTCTCCACAAAAAAATGTCATGGTGTAAGTACCCTAATCCTACCCCAACCCTCTATTTATTTTCCATACGAGTCCTGCAGATGTAACAGCTTCGAATCCGCTGCCGTTGCAGTTGAAGGCACCGAGCGACACCGAGATTTTGGACTTTTTTTTTAAACCTTCAGGCGCCGCCATTCACGTCGAAATCTCTTGGGTTCTTTTTATTTTTCTTTTTTTTTTGGCTGAATTGAATATATACACACTATACCAGATGTTGGCAGTAGCCTATTGTTGTTTGTAATGTACGGATATATGGAGAATGTGTTGAAAGCCTTTTACAAGTCGACAGGATGGAATCAGGACAACATTTACTCTCATATCATTGAGACCTCTGAGAGTATGCCCCCAGACGACGAACAAAATCATACCTTATGGCATTTTTAGCTAACACACGAGCCCATAGACCTCATTGATTTCGACTTGCCTCGAGGTTGTAATATTACGTTCTCATCTCAGCCAGCACCGACGTCATGCACTTCTTATACCCTCTCCAATACGGGGATTGTAAATGGATCGATTGCATACCTTTACTCCACGAAACCGCTATTAAATATAGCTGCCTCGAAAGAGGTTTCTCTCCGACAGATTATTGCGGGATACAGAATATTGGCACCTTTAGAGAAGCAGGAAGACCCCATGTACTGGGAAGTGTGGAGAGACGGTAGACGCGTTGACACCAGAGGTTAGTAGTGTGAATGTTGCCCTTAACTGTCAGGCTGCCCAGGTACGAGTGCTGACTATAGCCTAGACACTTTATTATATGGAAGGTTGTTTTTCCCTCAAAACAGCATGGAAGCAATGGTTGTGCGAAGATTATCTCCCGTATCTCAGCTTTTGATAAAAAGTGTCAGTGACGGGCATTTCAAGGATGGTGGAGCAGTAAGTAAAACTAAAACAAATTTCAGACTCCATCTTTTTGTTTGTTTTTCTAATCATTATAACTTAGGTCACTTTCAACTATCAGCGTAATGATGGAAATTGGTGCGACGAGTATATTTACAATACTCACGAATCGTTGATGGGTTTTAGAGGAATATACAATTTTGATGGCCAAAAGCGCATGGCAGATCCAACCATTCTTTCAAGGTTATCGGTAGGTGGAGAGGTTTACTATAGTATTCCTGCCAAAAGCCCAGGCTGTAAGTTTCTCTGTGATTACCGGTATATGTATGCCCTATCTAACTTTAGATAACTAGTATCTACAGCTCTGCGATACACTGCGCAGTCCGCATACACAGGTACACCATCGACCATGTCGTTAATGTGCAACCCTTTGATGGGTCATATTGCTGCAATGTACTCACTTACCACTGGCGATGCATCGTTTGGTTCTAGATTCGAGTTCAACGCGTACTCTTACGAAAGCGATCTCTCTGTAGGGTGCGAGCTCTGGCGATCTCAAAATACCGAAATTTCTCCTGTGTTTGGTGTGTTTAAGGCTAGCTCTAGCTTTCATAAAAGGTCACTGAATTTACTTTGGGAAGGACGCTTTAAAGACCTTCTTGTGAGTGCTGGGGTAGGTCTTTCACTGGCATCGCAAGTACCCGCATGCTCTAAAATAGGAGTTAGCTTTCAGTACTCGTCATAAGTTGGAGTCATTGCAGAAAACTCTTTTGTTGGCTTCATCCCTGATGGAAAGGAAAAGGGGTGTGGACTCTTGTGGAGCATTGTTAAGCTGGCCAGAACGCACTGAAATCTGGCATGTCTTGGTATGGTCTACAGTAGACTAGACAATATATGCATGAATCAATACAAAATTTAAAATATTTACAAACTGAGTAACTCGTTCAAACTTCATTCACTCTTTCTTAAGCTTGTCCGTCCAACATCTTTAGTCCTGCAGTTAAACGAGCCTCTACTACCTCGGATCCAAGTAAGCTGAAAATTGTTGGAATATCAATTCCAGGCACACTTCCTGTCAAAGCATATCGCAATCCCTGAAATACCTTGGGCTTTGCCAAGCTGGCAGCATTCGCCTCCACTACTTTGTTGCAAAACTCATGAGCTTTGTCCATGTCCTGCAAGAGACCTGGAGGAACATTCTCCAGTGCCGATCTTAGCACAGCGGTGATCTCGATAAGGGAATTGGATTGTTTAACTTTTGAGAGGTACCCGGATGCAGCCGCAGAATTCAAGTCAGGCTTGACGTAAAGAAATTGGGCACGGCTAATAAAATCTTCTATACTGGCTACGCTGTGTTTGATGACCTGAAGAATGTCGGTTGTGTACTGGGTGGTCTTTCTATGCTCTGGGATGTCCGATGGTTGTGAGAGCAGTGGCTGAACAGCAGCGTAGATTTGGGTCGCAATGGCGTCAAAATGAGCAGGATCCTCTAAACGAGCCAAAAAGTAGTGCTTGTTCAAGAATAACAGCTTTTTGTCTGTAACCTTTGCATTGCCCTTTGTGAGGCCTTCTAATGAGAACATTGACTCCAAATCAGTCAAGGAGAATATCTCTGACGCATGCTGACCGGCTCGGAGCTCCCTGTGAGGAGACCAGCCAAACAGGGCAACAAAGTTGATCATGGCTTCTGGTAGAATTCCCTTCTCTGCAAGTGACAGCACACCCACATCCCCTGACCGTTTGCTCAGCTTTTTGTCTGATGCACTAGTCAGCAAAGGGATATGTACAAACTTGGGAGGTGTCCAGCCGAACGCAGTGTACATGGCAATATGTTTTGGTGTAGACGGCAGCCATTCTTCACCCCGTATAACATGAGTGATTCTCATAAGGTGGTCGTCCACAACGTTGGCAAGGTGATATGTGGGTAGTCCGTCAGACTTGACCAGCACTGGGTCATCGTGCCGAACGTCCAGGTGGTTAACCTGGGTTTGAAGATTGAGTTTCCCGTGGAGGAGGTCATAAAACTCCGGGTACGATGTGGGCGCTTTGAAACGGACTACAAACTCTTCGCCATCCCGGATTTTGGTCTCGACTTCCTCAGGAGTGAGGTTGACACACTTGCGGTCGTACGAGGCCATGGACGGTGGGTGCAGTTTTTGGGCAGACTCCCGGAGCCGGTCCAACCTGTGTTTTGGACAAAAGCAGCGGTAAGCATGACCAGACTTGATTAGTGTTCCGGCATGTTGTGCGTAGATTTCAGCTCGCTCAGACTGGCGGTATGGACCGTGAGGTCCACCTACTTGTGGACCTTCATCCCAGTTCAGTCCGGCCCATTTAAGCGAGTTGTAAATGTTTTCTTCAGCACCAGGGACCAATCGTTTCTAAGTGAGGGAGGTCTTGTTAGCAAATGGTAAATAGTAAAAAAAAAAAAAAAAAAAGCTCATACTACTTCTGATAGTAAAAAAATTCACTTACTTGATCTGTATCTTCTAAGCGAAGCAAAAAGTCACCTCCAGTGCTCTTTGCAAGCAGATAGTTGTATAGAGCTGTTCGTAGAGACCCAATGTGAATGAGACCAGTTGGAGAGGGAGCAAATCTAGTTCTTGCAGGTTCTTTAGGTTCTATGGAGCCAGAAGGGCGGGGAGAAGAAACGGGATCGCTTGACTTTGTATGAATGTCAAATAGCTTCTTCTTTGCAGTAAGTGAGAATGGAACAGCAGACGACGCAAGGCGACACTGGACAGATGTCGCTGTCGTCGCTAATCTGCGCCCTGTAAGTAACTTGATGCTCAGCATTTGAGATAGACTTTTTTCACAGCGTTCTCTCTAATTGGTGCATAGCTCAAGATATATATTTCAGAATGAGATGCGTATACCCTTACCCTATTGGGATGCTGTGATTGTTTGTGAATTCTTGATTTTTTTTTTTTTTCTATTTTCATCAAAAACTCCATTTTTGATTTATTTTTACTTTTCACTTTTCACTTTTTAATTTTTTTTTTGTGTCTTCTCCTTTTCCTTCCTCCTTCTTCATAACATTCAAGGATTTATTTCTTCTTTCTCACTCGCGAAAACTCTCTTTTATCAGCTATTCTCAAATGACGTATTCCAATTCCCTTGCCGTTTATCAACAAGGAAACAGAACGTTGCAATCGCCAACGATGAGACCAGACAACACCAGTATGCGCTGTAAGTTTATTCAATAGGTGGTTGGAACATAGACTCCAGATTAACCGAGGAGGTGTTTTTTTGAAAAATGGCAACTAACAAAAGATCCTCTAGTATCCATCTCAAGAGCACGGTTTAATGCCTCTCGTTCTTTTGACATTGAAGATGACATTGAGTTTTGTCCAATAATCAGCGACGAAGAGGTAAGGCCCTTAGGAGCACATCCTCACGAAGCCACCACACACAAGTATCTAACACCATGTTCCTCCACAGGTTAAACTTCAGCAGGGCCATATTCAGTCAGGCAGCTTTATTCACTCTGTGAACTCTACGCCTCCTCAGCAAATCAACGAGCAAATGTACTCTTTACGATCCAATACGCACTCTCCGATGGCATTTTTGGGCTCCCCTGCTGGACGCCAGACCGGGCTAGTTTCCAAGCTCAAGTACGATCGCGCTATTGATATTGTGGATCCTTCGACAGGTGTCAAAATATCTGCAGTTCGGGCCAATGGCGGTGGTGGTTCTGTAGCGAGCAGCCAGCAGCATCAGTTTCCTCCCATAGAATACAACCGAGGATGGTGATTGCAGTCTTCATAATGGGCACACTGGAAAAAAAAATGAGGGACGGGAAGCAAGAGAATGATGAGACAACAATCAAAACGACATGACAGCATATTCAACTTCTTTTTTTCATGGCATTTAACGAACTCCATTAACTTATTAACGACTTTAAACACAAATGGCTTTTTACAATACAGATATATATATATATTTCAGCTTTACATATTCATCTTTTCCTTTTCATCTTTTTTCATGTCTACATGGCCCAAATATTTTAAATTCAACCTGCTTTTTACTTACGACTGTGAGACGGAATCAACGGTAGCTGTAGACTGAATCGGCTGGAGTATTTGCTGGCATTTGCTGGCATTTGCTGGCATTGGCTGGCATTGGCTGATAGCGGATGGTTAAAACATTGAAGGTTTTGACGTTTGACGTTTGTGAAATTGGATCCTTTCGAGTGTTTGTGAGTGAGAGAGTGCAGTATTAATTTGACAGATGCAATTAATTCTTTTTTGAGTCTTTTCGCCTTGAATGATATAGCCGCACGTTTGTACTCAAGACTCAAATGTGTAGAAAAAAGAGTCCAAATTAGGCAATTTATCCTGGCAATAACTTACTCCCCACCAATTAATGCGATATCGAAGAAAAGCCATGTTTTTGTGATCTGATGAGGGATCTCGAGAGGTTTCAAGCCATTTCAAGCCATTTCAGAGGACTTTCTAAATAAACCTGATATATCGTCACTGGGTTTCTACCCTCATAGTGTAATACGCAAAGAGAAACTTCTCTAGATAATCTCATTTCACGTATAAACTCACCAAAATGAAAATTTGATGTGCCTACACAAAAATTCAAGCTCGAGATTACAGTAATACCAACTTTAACTATTTAGATTTCAAGAGGTTGAATAATGAGTATATATATATAGTCAGGTATTCCCTCGTCTGGGCTGCTTGTCAATTATCTAGCATACACACAGTTTTTTTTCTCTCTCTCTCTCTCTTTTTTTAAAAAAGCATCAAATTTTTATCCATAATGCAGTTTTTCAAAGGTGCCTTCTGTTCTCTGCTACTCACCATCACGGTCAGTAGTAAGCTCATCACGCCCGCTTACGCCACATCCGACAACGCCATCACAGAACCCACCTGGGGCCAAGTATTCAACGTCGGCCACTATGTCACCATCAAATGGTCGCCAACCACACCCGGTCCCATCAACCTCATCCTTCGTCACGGCGGCGCATCTGCCCTCAGCACCGTTTCCACTATAGTAATGGGACTGCCCAACTCTGGCGAGTACACATGGGCTCCCGATAGCGGGGTCCGCACTAATACGGATTACACTATTGAGATTCAGGAGACGGAAAATGTAAAGAACGCGAATTATTCGCCGTACTTTACGATCCTTGCAATCGGTGAGGGTCTCACGACACACTCGAGTTTGAGTAGCAGCACGACAGAAACGAGTGGAAGTGGGATGTCTTCGACATCTGGAACTGGAACACAGTCAGTTGGTTCATCGGAATCGGTCACCGGTTCTACTGCCTCCACCAGCACAACTTCCACCGAATCTAGTTCTAGCACAGACACTAGTTCTGGTACGACCACAGGCACCGATATAGTGGCAGCAACACGGCCCGCCGGCGGCATAATTTCTGCAGACACCCGTTCTAACGCAATAATCGCCACGGGTACAGAAGCCTTCAACACTTCAACAAATACGCATCGATTCTCCTTGCCCAATAACTTTAACTCAACGATGACCGAGATTGACTTATCTTCCACCGATACGTCGCCGTTTGCCGGCAGCACCATTGCCTCTGATTTCAGTAGCCGACGTGCTTCACGTATTGTTGGGTCGGGCGGGGCATCGGTCATTTCGTCTATGTCTGAGTCTTCGACATCGACTAAGGCTGCTAATACTGCAAATGGGGGCGGCTCTACTAATAGTCGACTTTCTGTCGGAGGGGATTCATTCAAATCCGCGTATGTGACTATTCAGTTCCTAATCTTTGGGCCTGGATTGACGTTATTTATTGTGTTCCTTCTGGTTTAGAGACAAGATAAAAAAAAAAAAAAAAGAATGGGATGGTTGTTTCTTGTTTCTTGTTGGTTTTTTTTTTGGTTTTTAGTTTTTTGATTATTACTGTAATTAATAATGTTATTTCTTTTGAGCTGGAATAGGTAAAATTCTTGAATAAAAGACAAAAATACCGGTACTAGAGAAAAGCTAGTCTGACTTTTGCCAGTAAATAAATGGTAGTTCATAATGTTACTCAAAGGCTTGAGTATTAATGTTTACTGGTACGTAGAGTCCAAATTCAGTCTGGTCACAAGTGTGATAGGGTTGGGGTCACACAACCAGGCATGGAGCCCGGGAAACAACCGGTAAAGGAAACAAAATTGATCTTACAAATACATTTTTTTTTTCTAGCTAGTTCTGCTGGAACCATTTTTGACAAAGACTACGCAGCACAGTGTCGTATTGTTTCCTCCAGAGCTAGCTCGCAGCTTATGTCGGTATACTGAGTTTTTTGTTGAAATTTGGTGACTTCATATCGGGCCCGTTAACCACCAAGGTAGACTATTTAGTTCACTCAAGGGTTTTTCTCAACTAGTTAGAACTTCCAAGTGACTGGGTTTCCCCGGGTCCTTGGCACCGGTGTTGAAGTTCGAAGACCTTACCGGTAAAACCTTTGTAAAATTCAGAGAAATTTTCCGACACCATCGCATCATTATGAAATTACCGAAGCAATTGTGCCTGATACAGTATGTAGCTACGTCAGACAGGAAGCGAACCATGTCCTACGTACAGTACTTCACGTCCAAATAAGTATTGCAGTTAGTGTAGCTAATGTTCCCCATTAAACGGGACAATACAAAGATTTATCTATCTATCTATCGGGTTAATCGCTGCTAGCTAGTAGTCTGTTACTAGTTTATTATACTGTAGGACCAGTGTAGGTTACTAAACTACTACTTTAAGTGCACAGTATCAGGACAAGATCCAGTCTAACATATAAAGACTAGCTACAGTTTTATAGTAGCAATACGATAGGTCTAGACTCTAGACTCACAAGCTTCTTCAATACTTTGGCGGTCTGACGGTCTGACCATTGCAAGTTAGCTATACCCAGATAAGATTTTTTAGTACTGTGTAGCTACTAACTTACTAGACTAGTAATGTACAATTTAGTTTAATTTAATATATACAGAGAGAAAGATCGACGAAATTCAAATAACCTCATAATTCTTTTTTTCATTTTAATCTACTACGTAGACTACTGTACTGTAGTATTTTTGGTGCCTTGGTAAACTGTTAGTCTAGACTCTAGATTGCCTTAACTTGATACAGTTTTGCATTGTTGTACTGCTGCGCAGTGCGCACATCAATATTGTAGTCTAGAGTCGAGAGATCTTCAGAATTTAATGTTGTTAACAATGTTGTTAACAATGTTGGTAACAATGTTGAACAATATTAATGTTCAGTCGCTCGACTCGCTCAGGGCCGGCACTGGCCCCATTAAGAGCCGATATTAAAAGTGTCGTGCAGCATTGCTGCTGCGCATCCTAAACATAGTCTAAACACAAATACCCTAGGATCTGACCAGCTGGTCCATACATGTGGTTGACGTTTTTTTCAAATTGTAAACTCTTACTAAACTGTAAGTAAAGTTGGTAAACTGTAGGTAAAATGGACTATAGCTACGTAGTTGTACCGGTAGCGGAACGCGATATTTACTGGCAGTTCTGCGTAAAGTGACTACGTACCGGCGTAGAGTCTTAGACTATGGTAGACTAGTCTGCTAGCTAGATCTCAAGTCTTGTCATAGACTAGACTGGCCAGCCTCCTGGAGTCACTGGACCACTATAGACGACATCGTAATATATGCCGGTACGTATATGGGCTTGCGTGGACCGGGTCGTGACCTAAACTGAACGCGCGTACTGGCCTGAACTGAACTGATCTTATCTCAGTAACTCAGTTAACTACTGTAGAGTCGTAGACTACCGTACTTGGCGTACTGTCTTGGTGAAGTCCTGGCTAGGGATATGCCAGGCACAAATACGATTAATTACCGTACACTGAGGCTGAGCCAGTGGCTGCCAGTATACAGCGGTCTGACTCTGGGGTCTATAGACTTTACCAATATATATTTGCCTTGGCCCTTGGCCCTTAGCCCTTGAATCTTGGACTCATGAGTGATAATATTGATCTAGACAATATTTCAAGTCTTTTTTCAAGTCATATCGTTGCAATGTCTAAATCTTTTCACTACAATAGCTCGTCCAAGCCCGGTGCACTAACCCAGATTCATATTCATTTCACATTCATTTCACAAGCTGATAGACCCCTATACGTACATGGCCAGGCTGGTTGTCTTCCAATTGATTCTATATATGTAGAATCTAATTCAATCTATACAATACAGGATTTTCCACAGCTCGGGCTATCCCTCGCAATGAAATTTAATTAGACTACACTACAGTACAAGCAATATTTCGGTAATACTTGAACTTGATCGTCAATCTCACCCGTTGCTGCGCCTACGTAGGCCTGCTGCCACTGATCGATACCGCCTACTAGACTAGTCTAGTAGGGCTCTTACAGGTGTGTACATACATTACGATATCAATTGAATCCACTGCAAAATCATTTTGTCTCTTGTTTACCGGTAAAACGTGGCCTCGAGGATCCCTTGAAATTTAAATTGAGATCTACTTTTTTTCTTCTTTCAATTTAAATCGTTCGGCTTAGGTTGGCTTGATCTTGATCCTTGTTTTGTTCTTTTTCGCTTGTTTTTTTTTTTTTTTTTTTTTTTTTTTTTTTTTTTTTTTTTTTTTTTTTTTTTTTTTTTTTTTTTTTTTTTTTTTTTTTTTTTTGGTTACAGCGGCTGTCTGAATTCGGGGTTCGAAGATCTCTACCGGTAGTCTATCGAGACTCTATCGTTTAATCGCGATTGCTGGTTATTTCAGATCATTACTAGAGCCCTCAACTGCATATGCCAATCCATTACCGTACAAATTTATACCACTAGAGTCCAAGTAGACTATATACGTAACTATACGCAGACCAAAGGCAAACCAGGCCCTTGCAAGTCAACAAAGCCAAAGTCCAAGCCCAGATCTTGACACAACCCCCAAACCCAATTCCAATCAAAACGCTAGACTACGTACTAGACTACTGTAGTCTAAAATCTGCAATAATTGATATTTGATAGGTCTATGTGAGCGCAGTGAGCTAGAACCGAGAGGCAGAAAGTCTCATATAGGGAATAAATTAATACAGTATTTTTGCAAATCACGAATTCGAATATATCGCGACATTGCAATCTCGTGGGACTCGAAGACCCGGACCCCGGCCAGTTAGTCTACAAAATTTGAAAATATTGGCGCAGCATCAGTCAGCTTCACTTAAGAGTTTGCTGTGCATGATACCATGCCATACCGCGGCTCTCCCTGCAGTTTTGGAGTCGACCCTAGTTTTTGGGTGCGCGGTGGCAGTGCACATTTACGTACAGTACTGCAGTAGCTAGGTCAGTTTACAGCTGGTAAACTAGTCTAGTTAGAGTCTACGTGAGTACTGTACGTAGTCTACCTAGACTCTAGTCACTCTACTATACGTCAGATAGGCTGGACCGAGATTTCTAATCTAGATTTTCAGCAACCTTTTCTTATAACCCAGTCTAGTCTTAGCTAATACGCTATAGCTAATACGCATTAATAATGTCGGAGAATCAGGACTCCGGAGACTCGGAGAGAGGTTGGAGATTTACCAAAAAAAAAAAAAAAATATCAGCTGCAAGAAAGAAAGATAATATTTCAAAGATTCCGAATCAAGTACTGCAGTAACTACGTAGTTCCCATATTTGTCTATTCCATATTTTGCCTATTCCAGACTACTACAATAGTCTACAATAGCTAGCTAGACAATTGATATTAATTATGGTGTCTACCTTCTACATGTGCAAATGGACCATACTGTAGCAGCGCGCTGCATGTGTAGCTAGCTTTAGTAACTGTTTTACTACTACTGTATTAATCAATTGCCATATGTATTTTATTTTGGTCTACCGGTTGCTACGTAATTGTTGCAACTTGCAAGAAATATTGATATCGCAATCTTCTTGAGGCCTAGGTCTGTCCTGAACTCGTGTTAACTTTGTTGATTGAATCCTTAAGTCTTCATTGGTGAGGTAGAGACTATGTTGAGCCCACTGGATTATACGTAGTTGGCCAATTGTTACCAGGACTCTCGCAACATGGCTCTCATCTTGACTCTCAATTGTTACTTGACTCTCATCTTGACTCTCATCTTGACTCTCATCTTGACTCTCAACCGTCTCAAGAGTCTCAACCGTCTCAAATAGTTGTGCCTTCTCTTCTGTTTATGGTGATTTTTACGGTTCAAGTTCGTACAGTACGTTCAATTTACCCTATTCCTGATAAAAATTCATAAATTCAAGACAAATAATAATACAAGGAATAATTCCTGATACCCCAGACTATTTTTGTTTTTTGTACGTACCGGTAGTCCATGTTTTTTATAGTTATGAATTGTGGTTACAACATGGTTAGGTTATCACCAAAACCATGGATACGTAGTCAAACGTTATCACACTAACCAAACGGCACTGATCGGCGTTTGATATCACTGCTATTTTTGCTTTTATTTTTGCGTTTTTTGTGTTTTTTGTGTTTTTTGTGTTTTTTGTGTTTTTTGCGTTTTTTGTGCTTTTTATTGTGACCCTGACTGTTGCATAGTAAATAAATGGAACGTGAAAATGCAAGGATTATCATCACAAAAAGGAAAAAAAATGAAAAATCCCATCTTCATGGTCATCCCATTCTGCCTCTTGAATTCGCACACAAAATCAGAAAATCTCAATAATAAAGCAAAAAAAACTGTTTTCATACAATAAACAAAATTACATTAATAAAATCATGTCACTGGGCTTAAGTGATAGTGCCCGACTAGTCCCGGACAGCGTCGGTTGTGTATGTGTTCCTCTACCCACTTCTCATTACTGTCAAAGTGCGCTCCGCACCCACTGCACATCCCAGACACTTTACCTCTATTCTCACTCCTAGTTCCCGCGGGATACATGAAGTGCCGTGCTTTCAAATGTGTCTTGTACGTGTCTCGACGTGAAAACCCTCCAGACGGATGACAAGGCGTCTTATCCATGGAATCGAAAAACGGGCACGAGTACGCCTTTTTCGTAGCATGCTTCTTCATGTGTCGCGTCAGGTATCCGCGAATGCGAAATGATGATGCGCAATGAGGACAGCTAAATGGATGCTTTATCTTTGGGTTGTTGTTCTCACCACTATCAGATGAAGATGAAAGGTGGTCAGGGCCTATGAAATCTACCGCGGACGACATAAATCCGCTGTTCATTGGGACTTGGCTTGTGCTAAAATGAGGTGAAATGTTGAAGGTCATCATATCGTGGGGATTATGAATAGGTTGGTGTGAGGGTTGGTGAATATGACGCTGCTGTTGCAAGGGCAGTGGCTGTTGCAGTGGTAGTTGCTGAACTTGACGCTGTACTTGGTGTTGCTGAACCTGCTGTTGAACCTGTTGCTGAACTTGTTGCTGAACTTGTTGCTGCTGAACTTGTTGCTGTTGTTGCTGAATGAAATATGGGTCTTGAGGAAGGAGTGACTCAAAATTTATCTGGTTCATGAGGGTGACAGGACTCACAATAGTATTGTCCTTTCCAACTTCCAGGCTGGTGTAGTCCTCAACATTGTTTGAATTGCTTCGAGAGTGTACTGGTGGGTACCATCCATTCGACATCATTTGCGTTTGAACGGCAATGGCGTCTTCGAAACCTGCGTTGTCGATATGAGTCTCATTCGTCAAGAACTGTACATTATCTTGAGGAAGCATTATGGGTTGTTCGGAAAAACTTCTCAAGACCTGAGACTCGTCTGGTGACGAGGAGTATAGCTGAGGGGTGAATCCTTCAAGTTCCGGAGGAGTTGCAACAGTAATAATCGACTCGTCGCCATGACTGGGTTGTCTCGGCCGGTAGTCAATAATAGGCAGCTGTTGTTGTTGTGGAAACATCATTGGCTGCTGGCCCATCATCTCATACCCTGTTTCACCGTAGAACTGATTGGGATTAATGGCAACATTTTCAGTCATTGGAGATGACGATACAGAAGATCCTGAAGAAAATGTTAAGGGCGAGGCATTCATAGACATGACAGTGCCCATTTTGTTCGGCTCATACATATATAGACCCATGTCTTCAGTGGGCATATCCCATCCAATGATTCCATCGTTGTCCTTGACTGGAACAAAATTGAAAGACTCGTTGGTACCACATTCTTTTTGATTTTTATTGGCTGGGGCTAGGTCTTCTTCAATAACGATGCTAGAAGGGAATAAGCTGATGATTTTTGCTGGCTTCGCACTTGGCTTATCTGACTTCTTCTTGGAAGGTTTCTCAGGCGTCTTTTGTAGCTTGGTTCCATCTAATTTGGTTTGAAGAGTATCGGCGATGCGCTGAAATATAGTGCCATGAGTAATGAGGATGGCAAGGGCGATCAGCGATATCAGTGCCACCCTTAAAACCCCAAATATAGGGGCATCCGTTAAAATGTTGGCCAGAGCAGGTGTTTCTTTAAATAACGAAGTCATGGTGTGGTAGTTTGTGTGGACGTTGCGAATAGGCCAAAGGGTCTAGGGCGTCAAAAAGGGAGCAAGTGTTTTTCTCTCTACGGGATATCGGAACGGCGTTTTCTTGTGAAGAGATTGCTGAATGAATGATGTACTTTCGTTGATCCGTGAAGCAAAATATAAATTAATGAGTAGAAAAGGAGAAGGGAAATGGAAAGAAAGAAAGAAGGAAAGAAGGGAAAGAATTCTTAAGGGAAAGAAAAGAAGGAAAGAAAAATCAAAAAATCAAAAAAGTCTAAAAAAAAAAATTTAAAAGAGGGGGGTCACAGTGGCAATGTTGCGCTATATAAAAATAAAAAAAGTTTCTTGTTCTTTTTTGGGCTGGTTTCACTCAACGTGGTTAGAGTGGGTTAGGTCTTAAACGTGGTTAGAGGGTGCATGAATATACCGACCGATACATTGACCAGGTTCAACTCGTTATATGGCTTAGAAGAAGCCTTTTTGGTAGTTATATATATGGATAGAAGATGTTTATGAGCGTCAAAAGTAACGGCTACTGTAGACCATACAGACAGCACTGTCAAATAGCCTTGAAATTGAAAATCAAAGCTGATCGCACAAGCCTGCGATTCACAAAGGTATGGGTAGTCTATTGTACGCCTTACAAGCTCAGGGACGCCAGCTCAATCCTCCAAAATGAGGGTCCATGTCGACCCTCTGGTCCCTCTCTGACGCTCCGTGCTTGTAGTACCCGTAACTTTTGGCACCTGGTCAAAGTAATTCCAAATGCTTATGCTTATACTTATAATGCCAGACTAACTTGCGTGCAGTGGAATTTTTGCATTGTCAGCGTCCTGGTTGCGTTCTATATCCTTCTGTAGCGATAAAAATTATAAGCTATGATTGCACTCAATGTAATCGCCAACCCCAACGCGTTGACCAATGTCATACGGTCGTGAAACCACACTGTTGCACTCACAATAGTAACCAACTCCTTCAAAATTCCAGCTATCGATAGCGTCAAAACGCTTGTTCGGCCCAACAACATGAACTCACTTAAAGTCATGCAAAAAGCCAGCACCCCCGGCCAGACCAAGATACCAAGCCCTAAAAGTACTCCCTTCTCTGTCCAAAGAGATGCATGCAGCGCCCGCGAGTAGCCTTCGATAATGCCTCCCATGAGGAAAAGCAAAATACCCATGACGGGGGAAAGGTACATAATAGTGCGTAGAGGGTCGTTGTGAGTATTGATTCCTCTATTCTCACTGCTTCGCAGCAGTAGCTGCGTGAGCGACCATCGAAGGCCACTGAAGATGGCAGCACCGAGAACAAGCAAGAAGCCAATGAGCACAAAATTAGCTTCCCCAGCAACCATCATTACGACACCAATCGTCATGACGCCGATGATACCAACTAACTGCCGTGTGGGCACTTCCAGTTTGAACAAAATGCCAAATAATAAAACCCATGCTAATGAAGACGACTTGACCATGGTATAAAAAGTGAGAGTCACAAACCGAAACGACACGTTACCCATGCCAATATCGCCAGCACTGGCTATTGCGCAGGGCACAATGCTCTTCAAGTACATTTTAAACCATTCCCAACGCGAGTCACGTATTACAGGAGGGGCAGTTGTGTCTTGGTCCGCTCCATCATACTCTGGAGTCATTAGAAGTATCTCTGAGTCTTCACTAGGGTCTTCATTATTCTTGTTTGGTTGAATAAGACCGCCTGTTTCTGCCTCAAGATCTTCAAGAGGGCGGTAGTTTTGTGGTCTCTTGAACCTGCCTGCAATTAGTAGTACTCCTGAGGATAGTAAGAACTGGACTAGCTGATGGCCACTTGTTGTAAGGATGGGGAAGTTAAAATTTAGTCCATTCTCAGAAAACATCCATTTATTGTAGACTGACAACGTCACTGAGAAAATGTACCAAAGAAGAATGAAGATACAGGAAATTGCGCTGTGCCGGATCCAGTTTCTGTGTTTCTCTTGTATCGATATTGGTGGTTCGTTATCTTGGTCGTGTAAGGAGTCGTCATCTTCGTCGTCGAGTTCAAAAGACTCGTCTGCTTGTCCAGGACGAGACCGGTAACTCTCAAGACTGGCTCGCCCACTGAGAATACTTGCACTCTTCCTTAGCGTCGTGACACCCGACATTGTAAGTATATTTGAGAGAGAGAGAGGGAGATTATCAGATCTCACTGCATTGACTACAAAGCTCTCTTGGACGTCTATCCAGGGAAAGGAAATAAGTTTTATATAAGCCCCCTAACCCTTAAGTATGAGATACTTAGCAAGAGAATGTTAAAATGTGGCAGATAGAGGAGTTTTGTAAGACAGCATCCTGTAGGTTACGTAGATATAGCTACGTATACTCCAATTGCTGTTGCAGTATCAATTGAGAATGGTTCATAGCTGAGACCATTGGGCCAAAGCTTGGGAATCGTTGTGAACATGTAGTAGTACAAATTTTAACGTATATTACAGAAATGTGCGTGCAGCGAACTAAGAAGTCAAGCTGACAATAGTGTTGATAACATCTTTGTCGTTCTGCTTGAAAGCAGCAAGGATCTTACCAGAAGAAGCGCCAGTCTGTTCCTCAATGAGCTTGAAATCATCACTGGAGAGACCGGCCTCTTCGAGGGCCTCTGGGGTAGCCTCCTCTTCAGCAGGAGCATCATTGAGGGTAACTTTGGCAGCAGCAGCCTCAAGATCAGCAGTAATGGAAGCCTCATCCTTGGAGGCTCCCTCGCCAACCTGGCCAGCAGCACCACCCTCCTTAGCAGAGGCAGCCATGGCGGCCTGGGCGCGGTTAGCAGCAGAAAGGTCCTCAATCTTGACCTCACCAAAGACAAAGTATGCGTTGGAACTGGGGTTCTTGAAGACCTCAGGGTTGCTAATAACAAAAATCATATTGTTACCGCGACGGAGAGTGACGCGGGAAATGTTCTCAACCTTCTTGAGTCCAAGCTTGAGAAGAAGCTTGCGGGACTTCTTTTCAGCACGGGAGTAGATGGAAACGTTGGCACCGTCAGGGATTTCACCTTCGCTGTCCTCATTGTGGTCGTGAGCGTGGTGGTGAACCTCGCCATTGGCGTGGGTGTGAGAGTGACCATGCTCAATAGCCTGAGCTTCAGCTTCAGTAATTTCTTCAATCTTGGACATTTTTGGTTTATGAATTGAATCAAGGGAGGATGTTCAGGTCTAGACGTTTGATTTGCAATGGTTGAAAAAGAAAAATAAATGGTTGCAGTGAAAAAAAAAAAGGGAAAAGTTACAATAAATCTTACGTGATCAAGTCCAGTACGAGGTGTACAGTACATCTAAGGCTAGCTTTGGCGCGGTTGTATACCAATTGATATCATGAGACGGTTGGGAGCGCTAACTACGTCGTTCTAGATCCTGAGTTTGAAAGAAAAGCTCGTATTATCGACCCTTGCGAAAACTCTATGGGGTCTGACCCTGTGCGATTTATAAGATTATATTTCATTACGGTTGCTAATCTAATGGCCACCAAAACGTATAAAAGGACAAAACTTTCCTTCCAAAGACTTTATTCATCATCCTCATGCTCATATAGTCAGAATTGCTCAAACTGTTCAATTGTTCTCATATATTACCATTTTCTACTTGCCAATACACTAAGAACGACCCATAATGCACGGATATCCCTTTTCGATCGGTTCGTCCGGATATATGAA
>JAJMKT010000349.1:0-15239 GCA_030563985.1 Geotrichum restrictum
CAAGAGCGCGAGAAGCTAGAGAAGGCAATCAATGATACCATTTCTTGGCTTGATGATAACCAAACTGCTACTACCGATGAATTCTCTGACAAACAGAAGGAGCTGGAGGCTGTTTCCAATCCTATAATGATGAAGTTCTACGGGGGCGATGGTGCCACGCCTGGCAGCTTCCCCGGAGGAGCCCCTGGCGCTTCTAGTGCGGGCGGCGATGGCCCTAGTGTTGAAGAAGTCGATTAAGCAGTCAACTTTCCCTATAGCATAACTGTATATAAAATGAGCTTTCTCTGAAAGGCTATTTGCATTTGAATAAAAATAATAATTGATTGATTTGAAATATTTAATCCAACTTGGGGTTTCACACAGACCGCCGAGTATAGGTAGTTAGAAATGGCACTGATATAGCACCGTACTTTGATGTGGAAATGACCGTTCATGCCTTCTGTGTAGAGTCTGTAGACAGAGCTAAAGAATTTGCAAATTGTTGCATAGTGATGTATTCTTGTATTCTAGGAGGCAACATTCATATTTCTAGTTTCAAACCTAACTAGGATTTTGGAGCCAACTCCAGTGCAAGTCTATGGCTCTTTTTTTGATTCTGTTGATATTTCGTTGTCTGTATAAATACTGAGTTGTTCTGATTGGATATCTTGGGACTACAACTCTGCCACACCTATACTGGTGAAAATCCAAACCCAATCAAATAATAGACTACAGGTAGTTGGAGTATGGCTTTAAATCTATCATGAATGAATTACAGTACCACATCATTTCATGGCATTTTGTCAATCTTCAGATAGCAATATTACTCGTGTTTCCAAGTAAATACTCTTGTAATAATTCCCTTTTAGGCGATCTGAATGCTACGAACGGAAAAGGAATTGATGGTTCACTGATCCTGACGTACTGCGCAAAAATGATGAAGAGGAAATTTCATACACAGAGAATTTGAGAACCCACACATCTATTACAAATATAGCAGAACGCAGTGCCCATGTAGAGGTTCACAAAACACGTCATACGAGTAGTACTGTAGATAACAGTGCGAAGCGAATAGCAAGAAAGCGAATAGCAAGAAAGCAAATAGCAAGAAAGCGAATAGCAAGAAACAGAACGAAGAGCTTCGCTCAAAGAAATAGCACAGGGGCCGATGCAACCCAATCCAACCAACAACAATCGCTCAAAATCTTTTGCAAATATAGCACTCGATAGAAAAGATAGAAAAGTTTACAGACCCCGCATCGCCGTCACCGTCGCTGTGCGAATGGTAAGTAATTGTGAAAATCATACTGGTTCCAGTTCGCTTGCAAAAAAACCCACAAATTGCAAGCCATTTTCCGATACAAATGAACTAGGTAGGCTACTAGCGCAAACATCGGCTCAAATAGAAGTTCGTCCAGCAGTGTCCGACAACCAAGCAGTTTTCAACAGTGCACTTAAAACAGCGGTCCCGAATAACAAAAATGCTGTTCAAAAAAATAGTTAATCTGTTGAGTGGCTTTTGACAGGGAGCAATTGCTCAGCGCCTGTTTGGCTTCGGGAATTCCTACAAACTCAAGGTTGTAGGGCTAGAAACCGGCTTCGATAGGAGAGTCTCAATGTTTGATGCCCGAGAATGTAGGTCCCAGATCAGCAGCACTAGTATCTGTGGAGAGCAAGACGGGAAATGGGACACGAGTAAAAAAAAACCTTTCAAGGGCAAAGCCTGATAAAAAAAACATGAGGAAATCAGAACTTGGATTCCAAGCATTGCGTCAATTAAGCGCAATGAATTTGTGCTAGCGTTCAGTTTTAAATCCAAAAGCAAAATGCACGCAAACAACGTTTTTTTTTGTCTTCCAAGAGCGATAGGTGTATGTTTTCCCTCAATAAAAATGGAACAAGGGAGCAAGCAAGTAAAAAATGCTCGTCATGATGTTAAACTGCGACAATCGGGAAGATCACTCTGGCGTTATGCAAACGCGCTGTAACATAACGCCAAAAAGTAACAAAGTGCACAAACTCAGGGAACAGAGGGTCATTTTATTTTTGCAAGGCGATTGGACCAGGTTTCGAATCACTAAATCAAGCTTTTATAAAGCTGGTTGAAAGATTCCGCAGAAGTGCAGGTAAATTTCGGCAAGTTATAAGAGAGTAAAGCCAGTATATCTCCACGATGACATTGCGATGACATTGCGATGCAGAGACGATTGAGCCACCTCTGAAGTCTCTAGGTCGAGTTCTGATAAAGTCATGGAGGATGAAAAATTTCACTGTCGTGAGAAAAAAACTGTCCAAGATCTATATGAGTGAACAACATGGACGCAGGGGTTGCAATTGAGATTGCAAGACGATTGAACGAGGATTCAAGTCTCTAAGTCAAATTCTCGTAAAATTATGGAGACTGAAGAAGGGTCTTGACGTTGCGAGAACAAATTCAAAAAGTTACAAGAGATCAAAGCAAGTCTATCTCAAGGTTTGGAGTGAGATGAAAATATTATTGAACGAGGTCTCAAGTCTCTAAGTCAAATTTTCATCAAATTATGGACGTTGAAAGATCTTGATGCTGTAACAATTTTCAAAACGTTACAAGAGAGCAAAGTCAGTCTATCACATGGTTGGAATTGCGATCGATTTTAAGACGATTAAGCCAGGTCTGACGTCTCTGGGTCACGTTCTGATAAAGTCATGGGAGTTGAAATATTTCACTGTCGCGAGAAAAAAACTGACCAAGATCCAGAAGACTGAACATGGACTCAGGGTCCGCAATTGAGATTGCAAGGCGACTGAATTAGGTTTGAAATCTCTGGGTCAAATTTTAATAAAGTTATGGTGGTTGAAATATCCCTGACGTCGTCAGAGAAAATTCCAAGAAGTTCTAAGCGAGCAAAGCCAGTCGCTCACAGGGTTAGAATCGAGATGAGTAGACGATTGAACCAGGTCTGAATTCTCTAGGTAAAGTTTGCATAAAACTAGGGAGGTTGGAAAATTTCAATGCCGTGTAAGAAAACTTGACCAAGATCCAGAAGAGCGAACAGGGACTCAGGGCCCGCAATTGAGATTGCAAGGCAAATAAATCAGGTCTGAAGTCTCAGGGTCAAATTTTAATAAAGCCATGAAAGCTGATAAAAGCTCTTACTCTTCGGGGCCTTTTGAAATATAGACGGTGAGACATTTGGCGTGACGAAAGCAAAATTCACAATTCACAAAGGTAAGAGATACTGCAACTTGGTATCGCTGAGATTATGATGTAGAAATAAACCACAGGTTTGTCGAGTTGATCTAGAGGCACTTGTTTTTCCATAGTATTCAGAGTGTGCAAACAGTAATATAAAACGACAGGGATTGTTGCGTATACAAATCTCAGAAATAAACTGAAGTGCACTTGACGTTTAAATAGGTGGGGCCAGACTTCGAGTGGCCCAAAAGAGCTACTAGTGATTCAACTCCAAGTAAAAACAGCGCTATCAAACAGCTGGGTAACCGTAAATACCCGATTAGACATTGCCGGTAGTTAGTCTAGGGCCCACAAAGTATTTGGCAAAGGCAATTCGTAAAGGAACTCGATGTGTCCAAGGAAATCAGCTTAGAGACAAGATAAATTCAGTGTAATTGTGGCAATCGCTCCAACACGGCTGCAGGAGGTATAGAAACCTTCAGAAGATAATGAAGATAATGAAATAAAATATGTCTTCCTACACTAGCGATCCTTCTTTAGATTAGGCCCGGTTTGAAAATCAAAAGAGCCACCTCGACTATGGGCTTTGAGTGTTTGTAATCTTTGTGAATGGAGGTTTGTTTATTAAACTGCAACATGAGGCATTCGGGAAGATAATTCTGGCGCAAACGCGCTGTAACACAACGCCAAAAAGTGCACAAACTCAGGAAACAGACAAAATTACCAATCAAAGAATACCAAATTACCCAAGGATACATGACACGTTCTTGTCTCCAAATGGTTGCACAAACAGTTATGAAAAATCAGTCAGTGTAACCCAGTGTAATTGGCCATGTCTCAAAGTGGTAAAGTATGTAAGACTGCACCAGATAGCAACTTCTGATCATGCTCAATCCAATGGCGCACAAATATAAATTAATGACACGATTCAAACGGTCACAGATCCACTTAAAACATTACCGAGGGGAGGGTGGCATAAAAGGCAATTGAGACAGATAAGCATGCAGGTGCAGTCCTTAGCTGTAAAAATACCCAAAGGAAAATATTTGTTTCCAGATCTTGCAAAAGCAATCGAATCAAAGGCTTGGGCTTTGGTATTACAATGGTTTCATACACGGAACACTTTCCAACCACTGCCAAACACTGGTCTCACTGCTTAAATGTACTACAAGCCAGGTTTCAACATACCGTAGTCCAAAGCCAAAATAGTGCATTGAGAGCATCAAGGAACTGCCGTTGCCAATCTTCCCTTATCATGATGGCTGTCGCTCAATTCAAATAAATTAGAAGCCCTGTAATAAACGTTGTTTGTGAATAACTGCAATGAAATTAATTCAGCAGGGCCTCGATCGACTAGCGATTTCATGAGTAGACTTAATTCTGTGTTGCCTTTCAGTGAATTAGAAGTACAAAAAAGTGGCGATGCTAGGTGTAAAATATATGTTGCCAAACTGATGAAGCGAGAGTTAAGCACACAGACCTGGAAAGCGCAAATGGCCAACGACATTGTAGAGCTAGAGAAGGTTGTGATAAATGAGCAGTAAGAAAACGATCTCAGGTGCAAAGTTTGAAATTTTCTCAAGGAGAACATAATCTCGTCGTTTATGGCCAAAAGTAGTACTGTACATTCACTCAGAGCAATACGCGGGGCGTAAATGAAATTCATACCTGGAGAATCTTCACTTCTCGAAGCACAATGGTAATTGCCGCAACTCTAGCTAAGATACCTCCATAAATCTAAGCTCAGCAAGGCTTTCAGTGTGGAGACAAATTTTTCTTAGGCATTCGTCCAGTAAGGCCTGACTCAGTAACTCATATGGCAAATCTAGCAATAAGAGTGACACAATGAGCGCCCAGTTACGAAATTCCCAATGAGTCGAAATGCGCCATATTAAGCGGGCTTTAGCTGTCATAGGAAAATGCAATTTATTCTGCACAAAACTGAATCAAAAAAGCACTAGCCACAAAGGAAAGCGTCGCTAAAAAGTTTGGAATAATAGAGCATGATGAGCCTTCAGAGGCTCCAGGAGCGTGATGTGTAAACAGGAACTTAATTGAAATCGACCGCAGCGAATATTGCTAAGCCGTAAAAACGACAAAATATTGGGTTTTAATTTGCGACCATGACACTGAGGCAATACTCGCACCTGGCGTTGAGTAGCGACGAGTTATTACCAGTCAGAAAAAAGTGCCCAAGAGCTAACAAATGGACGTGTCTGCTCTTAAAAAAAGCGGCGCAATGGGGAAACACCAGTTAAAAGCCACAAAAAAATAGCACACAGTGTAGGGCTTGTTGTCAGAATAGCAATCACAGATTTGGATAGCCAGATGTGTCATTGATGAAGGGCAATAAGAACAAAGCGATATGTAGGCTCAGAAAAGGTTTAGCTAATAGACGGCCACTGACGGCCCTTTTTCAAACCAGGAATACGTCGAAGAATGTCAGTACAGCCAGCATAAATGAATTCGGTAGCCCAGTATTTATCTCCAAATTTTGCTTAACCCGTTGGTGGCGATCTCCGAGACAAACCCAATCGCAAGTTTAACCAAAATTTAGCATTAATCCAACAACATAATCAGATAGTCACACAGTATCAATGACGGGTTTGGCGGCAGGTTTAGCAGATACTTAAATCTCAATCTCAGCATTTAACTCAGCACTCACACCATCCTTTCTCCTGTCAGCAATACGCGTAACAGCAACATTAGTGGCAAACTCAATAATTAATTGCATTAGCAGCGACTTTACCAAACAGTCTGAAAGGCGGCTTTAAATACCGACTCACTCTCACTAGCTGGTTTCATGGTACTTTCGGCGAAATTCATAGAGCCACAAATTTAATGAAAGACTTGGGCTCTGGTGCTTTATAACAGACATAGTGACATCTCCCATAGACTCAGATACCGTGTCAAGCTCAGCAAAAATCAGCACTAGCCTCGGCAGGAGAGAAAAAGACTTCAAGAAGAACCCAAAAAACTCAATGGCATGGAACTGAATTTGTCCAGGGAAAGCAAAACAAGGCTTGAGATTAAAAACAGTCATGAAATATCGTTCATCAGAGCCTCAACAAACTGAAAATCTCATAAATAGACTTGATTCCGTATTGCTGTTCAACGACATACAAGCACACAAAAATGGATAGCCAGTTTAGTTACGGCAGCAGTGAATCAACCAGTATGACTGTTGGTAGGGATATTATCGAACTGGAAAGACTGCACAATAAATGAGCTGAAACTGACTCTAGCAGAAATTTCAAATAATGTCCAAGCAGTATCCAGCCCTATCGTGTGGGAGCCCAAAGCGGTGTATTCACTTATGGTAATATGTGAGGCAAAAAGGGAATGAGTGCCAAAAGTATCATCTCCCTTCAGGCATAAAAGCTAAAATGGCCCAGAGATCGAATTGGCGCAATTATAACTAACAAGTGAACTCCGTAAAAGCTTAGTGCAGCCGACCTTTAGCCTAGAGGCAGGGGTTTCTTAGGCAGTCATATAATGGAGCTAAACTCCTGTGGCATATTAGCAACACCGCTAGGAATAAGAGAAACACAACGATAAGCATATAGTTGCAATATCGCTGGTGAATAGACTATTCAAAACTCGTGCGCCAAGCGCTAACACAGGTAAATGCACTTAACAGAGCACGAGACCAAATCCAAGAGATCCTAACACAGAAAAAAACACCGTTGAAAGAATTCAAACAACATAGCATGCGACAGCTTGAGAACTACCAGGAGAACAAACTGCAATAACTCAAGCCAAGCAAAGTGCATTTGGCTGATCCATAGAAAACAAACAAGGGCAGTGTTCCAAATTTTCAACGATGGCACTGAAGAGATTTTCGCTCATGACAATTAGCTGTTATGCTTTATTACCAGTTAAATCAAAGCACCCAGAAGGAAATAGATTCACATGCCTGCGCGCGCAAAACTCCGATAAGAGGAAAAGAAAAACACCACTTGAGAGACAAAAACAGCCGGAGTTTCCCGTTAAATAGTCATAGTCAGATGTGAGTAATGAAGCTTTAGGTCAAAAAGCGCAAACTGCTCTCCAAGCTCTGAAAAAGCTTAGATCATGTACCCCAAACAGCAAAGTCACTAGCCGCCCTGTTTCGAACCTGAAATACTCCGGAAAAATTCAGTGCCGCCAGCAATAGCATATGCGTAGCTTTCAATTTCAGCAGCAACATCAACTTCTATTCTAGCAGAAATTTCGACAATAGGTTTAACAGCGGCCTCGGCGGTGAACTCGGAAATTGCGTTAACAGCAGCCCTCACGAACAGCCTCAAAAGTAGCGCTGAAGGCCGATGCTGGATGGCAGGTTTCGGAGCACTTTCTTTCAGACTCAAACTCTATGGCAGACTTAGCAACAGTAGCAAGCAACATCTTCCATCGGCTCAGCTGCTAATTCAGTAACAAAAGAATCAGGTAGCAGCCCGAAAAGTGGCATCGATAGCAGGCATAGGAATCGTTTTCAGCAACATGCCTCATGACTGCTTCAACACCGACATCAACTTTAAATAAAGCAACCCCGAAGGAATGCACACTAACGTGTCTGAGACTTAGATCTGCTTTGGTCACGAATTCGAATAGAATAAGTAACTGACATGACATCGACATCGAAAACAGGTCCAGTAAATGGTTTAAATGCATTTTGCATTTTTTTGTAAGAGGCTCAGCAACAGGCTTGCTTAAAATGTTAGCATCAAGTTCAGCAAATGCATCAACGGTCAACCCAATTCCAGCATTAGTAACGGTTTTAGCAACGGTCGCAATTTCGCCTCCTACATCGCGAAAAATTTGGTAGCGAACTCTCCAACACCATTGCCATGGATTTCGGCAATAAATATGGGTTGAAAAACTGTTTTGAGCTCAAGTTGTCAATTTATTGCGCAACATGCTCATTGACATATCGAATGGCATCAGCAACGGAAATTACAATCTCTGCAACTGGTTCAGCGGTATCAATGACAAGCTTGGAATTAGTAGTTAACTCATTGGTATGACCAGCAATAATACCAAACACGGGTTGAGCAGCTCATAACCTGTCTAAGTGATATTTGCATTAACAGGCTCACCAATTGCTTCCGTGACACGGCTGACTGATAACCTCCGTAACAACACAATCTCGGTCTTCTCAGCTTAAAAGACAGGGTTCAGCAAAAAGCTTAACAACAGCCTCAACCACAGAGAGCAAGGGAGGAGGAGTAAGAAACTGTACAACCAAAGCTTTGCAAAGATAAAAGGGCCAATCCAGTGAAAAAGCCGTGATTTTCAGAGTGTTCTTGCCCAAAGTCAATTGCTATCACATTATGCCAAAGACATAAAATTATCAAAATCAACAACGGCCTAAAGTGACAGCCGATTAAGTAGATATGACAATCAGGCGACTAGTAAACCATGGATTTGGAAACAAGTTTGAGGTCTCCAGCAGCAAGCTTGACCTTCATGAAATTGAGGAAAACCTTTCGATACGTTTAATGCTTGTTATATAGCAATTGAGCAAAAGCTGAAGTAGCACGCGTCTCCAAAAAGATTGTAGAGAAAAGGCTGGAGGTTTAAGTTCAATGATCTCTTTTCGAATCCAAGGGCACTTGATACTGTTCAATATATTTTGCATGTGGATAATTAGACGTGCAATATCACCAAGAAATAACAAGCAGATAATTGAAATGGGGAAACCAGCAAACATTCTTAGCAGTATTGACGAGACAATTTAAGCTTGGTGCTACTGATAACAGTAGGTGTACAGGGCATCGCAGCCAGTGGGAAAGAAAGTCGATGAAATACCATGAACTTCGTCAAGGTCAGTCTAGCTAAATTCTAAAGCCGAAACCATCATTGTTAACGTGTCGCAACAACTCAACGTTTTGACAAGCATAATAAACAGCTGCATTAAGTGATAAGGTCTCAAAATGAGTAAACTGTAAGCCAAGGGGTATATCTCAAATACAACACCATGTCCAACAAGATGACTCAAAATGCTGTTTGAAGGATAACATCACTTCTACCAGAAATACGAAGACCACGTCTCAACAACATGCATACAATAAGAAAGCAGTCGTGTCCAGAAGGATTGACAGCATTTTTAACTTCTTTTCAACAAACCCAGGAGGAAAAAAAGTTAAGAGAAAATGACAATATCGTAAACAAGAGTGAGTGCAAGCCCATGAATGGCAATATGTGGCTCGGAAAGGTAGCATCTCACAAAAAAACAAGAGGGGTCTTCACTCAGAGACAAGATATGTAAGCAGCCTTGGCACCGTAAAAACAGCGGACTGTGTGAAAGAATTTGCAAGATGAAAGCTAGCCTTGTAAGACTCCAGGCGACATCAGCGCAACGGTAATATCGATTGATTGAAAATGGCAGTGCTTAGACAAAAAAAAATATAGGCGTCGGATATCGTCAAAGACCAAGGCATCATAAAGGAACCACAAAACGTAGAGGAAAACAAACATGTAAGAGAAATAAAGAGCTTAGAGAATGCTGAATCAAAACAGTCATGTTGAGGGACAAACAGTCAAAAACCGCAGAGGCAAAATAAGACAGAGAGGCACGCAGGTCCAAAAAACGTGGACAATTCAGAACCCTTCCATAAACAACCCAGATGTCAGCTGCTTTGGTGTGCAAGATCCAGACGATGCAATATATGGGCGGGATACAAGGGAGTTCCAGACACATCAGAAGCTCCAGAGACTGCGCAAATTTCATATTAGAACCCGTGGAAATTCCACAAATTTAAAATCACAGGTACCAAGCATATATTCCGAAATGTCAAAATAATACAAAAAAAGAATCAAGATGCATGGAAGATCCAAGAGCTGTAGGAGAAGCCAAGGCTATAAGCTCTATAAACCCAATTAGAAGGGCAAAAACCTCAAGAGCAAAGGCTTCTAGAGCCACTTGAAGCAGAAGAAAACACGGATACCGCAGCAGAGTCTGAAACAAGAAACGGCCTATATGCGAAGATTCGCTACAGCGCAAGAACTAGAAGGGGTGAATCTGAAAGCAGTATAATGGCATAAACCCTCAAGTTCTTAAATGGTGAATCAAGAATGCCGTTTATGCCTTGGAGACTGCCAAAAAAAAACATAACGCAAGACAAAGGAGATAAGGGCTCCAGAGGCTCCAAAACATCCAGGAATAGAAACCAATTCATAAACAACCAAGATCTCAAAGACTGTGAATATTCTAGGCATTAACGCGTCAAAGATAGAAGATCCGAATAGCGCGCAAGTTTCAAAAACAATAGTTCTCAGAGGCTCGGAAAATCAAATTAGAAAAACGAGTGCTATCGGGAAAGCCCAACAGCATTAGTATAGCCCCTAGGCTTGTGGAAGACACAGATTCAAGCCGGCAAAAAAAAACTTGAGATCAGAAGAGTCAAACTGTACAAAATCAAGATACGTCCATGCAAATGTTAGACACAGATGAAAGTCGCCGAGTAATGTAAAAAGGGGACAGGGCTCATGGAGGCTTTGAGTGTAACATTTGTGGCCAAGGTGTTCTGCCAAGGCCTCATCCGTAAACTAGCAAGGCTATGTAAGCGTGGTAAAGCAGCACCAGTGCATACAGGATCAATGTGCTGCACACCATATAAAGAAATATCCAAATAAATCGTCTACTTATCCCAGTCCATAAAACTTTCTAGATGCGGCAGTAGGCGCTGACTATGAGACAGCTGAATTGTAGTGATAGAAAGGGGAGCTTAGAGCTGGGGCACAATTCAAATCCGGGTCGAAAACACAAGGGGTACAAAAAGAGAGAGATTTGGAAGCCATCCCGGAAAGTGAAGTATAAGCTCAATCACAGACGGAGCTCAAGGTAGCCCCAAAAAATGGGCTAGAGGCAAGGCTAGAAGTAGCACCAGGAGCTGAACGCAGAACTAAAAGTAGAACGCAAAATCAAAAGTAGAACGCCAAGCTAAAAGTAGAACACAACCCAAAAGTAGAACATAACCCAAAAGTAGAACACTGCAGATAGAAGCTGAACTGGAAGCTGACCTACCGGTAAATTCCTTTTTGACTGTTCGATTATGAGAAATCTTTGACCCATGGAGTTTGGTGGTGTAAATGCCCACTCGGTGCGCCTCTGTCCAGTCCGTTCCAATGATAATTTCCTCCTCTTCGTTTTCCACCACATACGCCAATGTTGGGTATACCGTGCTGTTGAATTTTACTGAAAGGTGAACGATTTCTGTGAGTACCATAGAAGTATTATGGGGTTTTGCGATAAACGTCAAAGGATGTGCGGCCGTTTCGGTTCGCAAGTGATGAAGTTCCACGAATCCCCGAGATACTGTGGTGCAGCTACTGTGGCAGTCCACGCTGAACGGGAATGCGCCCCATCCTCCTCCCTGAGCGTAGAGATGTCCTTCGACTACTCAGGATTCCGGCACCTGTAGCACTCCCAATGTGAGTGACCTTCTTACCAAGTCCGTGAAAGATATCGGCTCGTACTGTGCCTCCGTAGGAGGGGTGAGCTCGTTCGTGCCTGGGCCTTGAGCTCTGGCTCGTACTGCGGCCACTCTAACTCCCGGCCGCCAGACCGGAATGCGGTTAGAGCCGTGAGCTATAGGTTCTTCGCAGTCGTTAAGGGCAGGTGGTTTAGAGGTTGACTCTGCTGCCCTTCTGTTTCAGGCTCACTGTTGGAATGGATGGAATATGCATTCGCCTTTTCCCTTCTCATGATTACCGCACTTGTCGCATATGTGGTTTCTTTCGCGGTGAAGGAGCTCGCCTTTGGTTGGGGTCGCGATGTCCTCTTCGGGTTTGTAGTAAAATGACTGACGTTTCCTGATTGGCTTTTTTGGGATAAATGTCCAACCCTTTAGGCTTTCGGTTTTTCCATCTCCCTCGTACCAGTCCTTCTTCCCCTTGTTGCGCAACCGTTCTGGGATGAAGGTCCTGATGTCGGTCTCGCCGTGTTGATTGTCAGACATCTTGCGCCTCTTTGAAGCTGGTTCGCCGCCCTGATTTCTTCTACGGGCTATCAGGGCCTCGCGTTCGAATACGCCGACGTCCTTAGCTATCATTCGTGCTCTAGGCATCTCCATTTTTGATGGCTTCTTTAGCAACCCGTATTGGCTGAAATCCTCGTAGTACCGTTCGGTGATCTTCTTTCTCACTTCTTCCTGTACCTCGAGTAGTCGGCACATTAACATTCCTGCAGGGGTTTGTTTGTACAGGTCGCGGTGGAATTCGAATAGGTCCCAGTTAAAGGACATATATGGGTGGGCGCGAATCCGTGCGTAGTCTCGCGCTCTCTGCTCAAGAGAGTAATACTTTTGAGCGAAGTAAAATAGAGTGCGTTGACATCCTGCTGTGGGCCCATCCTTATTCTTCAAGGTCTTGTACCATATGTCGTCCCATACCTGTTTTGTGAAGAATGGTTTGATCAAATCACGGTACTGTGTACATCCCACCCCCTTGATTTGGTACAAGTCTAGGAATTGTTGCACGCTGGTTGCGAATCCCATGAAATCGTCTTCTGGTCTTGGAGCCACGAATTCTCTTATACCCATGTGCTTTTCGAAAGTAGAGTTGATTTGGTCCGTGAAGTGTAGCTTTTCCGTTGGGTCGGTTTGCATGAAAAAGGGTAGGTAGTAGTCTGGTGATGTACACTCCGGGGCGTCGGAGTCTGTCTCTTCTTGATCGAACATTCGGGGTCTGCCTCTGCCACGAGCAGCTCCGCTGGGGGCGCCTCTGGTGCGAGAGGTTGTGGCGCGAGTCGTAGTGGGCTCAATGGCCTCTGTGATGGGTTCCCCTGAAGCACGTCTCTGTTGTCTCGTCTCTACCATTTTTTTGGAATGTGAAGAAAGATAATTTTGTCAGCTAGCTATCCTCTGGATGTTGTGAGGCTTGAAATAGTGAGTTATAGCCAATTGAAAATAGTGAAGCGAATAATATGTTTTAATCAAGATAATTATCTCTTTATGAATTGTTAATAACTGTTATTGTGAAATCATCTAGAAGCAAGGTACTTACTTCTTCTTAAGGAGATCGTCTGCTCTGACTCCGAGATGGTTAACGTTACTGGTGTTCCTGTAGGGATTGCTACTACCGGTTAACTGGATGTTGAGGGATATGGGACTGCGCTCGTCCACTTACCTTTCAGAGAGAGTGTCTGTTTGTGGTGCGACGTTTGAGTGAGGTTGGAGTAGAATCAGTACTGCGTCGAGGCTGGTTAGTTTCGTTGGTGTGAAGTACGTTAAGACTCTCGTGGGATAGAGTTCTAGTACTTGCATCTAACGAGTATTGCCTGGTGCTTCGCGTAGATAATCTCTGTGAATGTCACTTGTCTTGTAGCGTTTCCGACGGTTGAGGATCTTCGTTCTTAGTGTGCCCGTGTGCTACGGTTTCTTCATGGGAGGGGGATGAGACCCTCGTTCTACATGAAGCAAATCGACTTACGCGTTTGACCAGTCTAAGGAACTTTCCTAATCGGGTTGAGTTGACTGGCAGTCACACCTATGCGTGTAGGTCTGAGACCGGGCAGTTCTGAGTCTGGGACCGAGGCCCATTGACTTAGAGGGAAGTCTTGTGGTGCGGCTGGCCGCCACCTCAGCCTGATAAGTAGTAGCTAGCTCAGCTAGAGCCGAGTTCTTCATCAAGGTCAATAAAAAATCTCACAGCCCTAGACAACACTTGTAGGACGCATCAAATTCCAGACTTAATTGTATTCAGAGATGCGCAAAGGCGCCTTTGAGGAAACGTCATGAGGTTTGGCGTGTGAACAAACTCCACAGTCTAGGTTTGAGCTCACGTTAAGAATGTTATGGTCAGAGACGCCAACAGTAAAAGGGGATAATGGGCCAGTCAGACCAAGTAGCTCGAGCAAAAATTCTAGTACATTGGCACAATCAAGGAGGGAACGACAAAAAACATGGCGTTTATCAAGTAGTTGTTGAGAAGTTGGCCGTAGATGGACAGAGCGAGATGCTCGACTATGTCACGAATCGTGTCGGGGCGAAGACTGACATGTTTTTCAATAGAAGGAAGGATGTTAAGATAAATGTTGATAACCTTTTGGAAAAGAAATTCATGTGCTTCCCAACAAGCATGACAGTCGTGACAGTTGTCGCATGAGTGCTGTCGAGATAACAGGCAGAAAGAACTTCAAAAAACTCGGTAACTGCCAAATATGTACAAATTGCAAAGCAAGTACAAAGTCTGGCAAATAACGGGCAAACTGAATATCCTTTTCCTTTCTAAGCAGACCAAACACTCAAAGCGGGGAGTCAGTATTGCAAAGCTCATGCAACTTGATGATCTTAACGCCACAAGTACATCCTTCATCCAGAACTGAAGCATGCACATGTACAATAGCATGGACAAAAAACTTAGCAACATCGTGTGGACTGTGTATGCTTGCCTTCGCCAAAACCTTCTACATCTTGTATGCTAAAGGCCAGAAACAAGTGAGCTTAAGTTGCAGCAATTTACCAGAGTACGGGTTACCCATGGTAGCCAATACCAGTATAGTGCCGGCCGCAGAGGTTATAGCCAAAAAAAAGTCAGGAGGCGTAATGTCAAGAGCCCTGGGTCATCTTCGCACAGGCCCCATAAGTGCATGTGTGAGCTGGGTTGTAAAATGGTTGTATATGCGAAAGGCAAAATCGTAGAAAGTATCAATGCGTGTGGTGGTGGAAGAATGAAGAGATGCGTAAACTGGAGCAAAACATCCAGATCAAAATTCATTTGAGAGATATTGAAGACTAGGCCTCAGTCAAGTCGGTGTATTCAAAGTGGCACGCAGCAGCTCCTGTCACAGATTGGCTGTCTAGTCACTGCTAGAGACAATTTGAGCAAAAAGGTTGTTGACAGTAACGCTGAACGCTGGCCAACTAGACAAAGTTGGGGTAAGACCGGTGATTTCATAGACCGCAAGCAGACTAAAAGCATTAAACATATCGCGAGGCTATCAATTTGTTTAGTTAGTAAAATTCAAAGATGGCAATGGTATCACTTACTTGGTCTCAGAAAGTTCATGACTTGCTGAGCTTAAGGTTGCCGCCTTTTCAAAAATAATTAAGCTCTACGGTAGACGGTAGATGGTAGATGGTAGACGGTAGATGGTAGACGA
>JAJMKT010000350.1:0-24586 GCA_030563985.1 Geotrichum restrictum
AAAAATCCAAAAAAAAAAAAAAAAAAAAAAAAAAAGAACTACCCCAGAAGGTTGGTCATCATGGTAAAGTGTGGGTAATTTGGAGAAACTTGGCTACCGCGATAGGGCCTCTTCTGGAATCCAGAAGTAACTTAAGATCAAGCTCTCCAGAGACTTTCGATAATATTTGTCGCTCATTCTCATTGAGCGGACATTCAGTCAAGATATGGCGTGGTGTTTCCAGTATTCCATATTCACAGTAATGGTCTCGTTCCCCAATGTTAAGTATTTGGAAGTATTCCCCAAACTCGCCGGGACCCGTTCTGAATTAGACAATCTTGCTTAGAGGTGGTCTGTCAAACTTTTTCAAGACTGAAGTTAAAGAGTTCTGCAGAGTACGGCTGTACAGATTCTCACCGGTGATGGTCCGGTAATATTGTCCACCCGTGCCCTGCCTGAATTGCTCACTCTATTAACCGTGCTCACTTTCTTTGGCTCTCATCCTGAGTAGACACAATACTTTCCAGGCTTCATGCCTCTTTCTTTTCTTAACTTTCTTCCATGGCTGGCGCTTGTCCCAGTAGCGGTCTCTCATTAGCTCTGGAGTGGCCAAGATGTTGGAAAATAATAGCGCTAGTTTGCCTTTCTCTGAGGGCTCTGGGCGCAGTCGGTGAACGGTGTTCTTTGGGTTTGTTGGTCTGTTTATTCTAATAGCATAGAGTTGAGCTAACTCATTCTGACGCTGCTCTACTGGAAGGATTTCAGTATCTTTGTGTAGTGAACTTATTGGAGCAGACTTGAATGCTCCCAGAATTCTTCTTAGGCCTATATTTTGAGCGCTTTGCATTTTCTTCTAGCTTTCCTTGGTGAGTCTAGGGTACCAGATCGAGGATCCATACGCTATTAAGGTAGTAGGATAAGAAAGGCGAAGATGTGAAAGAGTTATATAAAACAAATACAGTATCAAGACCAGATGAGTCTGGAAAGAACGATTTAGATAAGTCGACCGTGGCGATTTGCAGATGAGAGAGACTTAGAGAAGCTGCATATAATTGATCATAGAAGGTCGGATTAAGGACCTGGACAAGCCTCAGAAAGAAAGTTGGTGAGGGAGTCAAAATAGAAAGAAACCTTAAAAACCTTTTGCAACAGGGTTAGCTAGAAAACGTGAAACCCACCAGGAGCGACAGTTTTCCAGCGCCATTAGCACCTAGAGGATTTATATTTCTAAGGAGATTTCCAAATCATTGACATTCTTCTCATTCACGTCTATTAAATCCGACATATCACTCGCGCACTCGCTAGTACTAACTCCCCTCTAATGAATCTTTCGCAAGTGGCTTCGTAACTGGGTAAATTTGATCTTTTGCCTTACTTTTCTCAGCTCTTGTGCTCACACGTCGCCCTTTCAATTTATTGTTCAGCTTTACCTGTTGACTTCAAGCTAAACATGTGTGTGGCACTTGTACCTTGGGCCAACGCCCTTTCAGTGTTTACCACCACTTGGGCTCCATTTGTCTGTGCCCTCAAGTCAATCACGCAGATTCACGCTCCATAATCGGTTTAGGTTTTGGTGGTATTGGTAATGGTTGTGGAAGGTGTACTTGGCAATATTAATCAAGCAGAATACCATGGGACTAGATACCAACTGCTCGAGACATGTCAGTTCGCTTTGAGATCTCATAGATAAAACCCACTTCTCGTAATCGGATGTCATGTTCCAGATACAATGGAAATGGCTGTAATGCGATACGAAAGCAGGGAATTTTAAGCAACCTACATTTTAGCACAATATTTATTCATTCATTTTAACTAAAAGTAACTCTTCCAATCTTTGTTAAAACATTCAAAATCTCAATGTGCTCATCTGCACCATCAGTCAGTCGTTTCTCCGCCTCAGATAGCGTCTCTGAGATAGAATTCTTTTGCACACTACTAAAGTTATCAGCCAACAGAAATCGGTCATGCAACTGCGTCAAAAGCTGCGTAGCACTCCAGCCTGCCAGCATCACGTCATCCACTGTAGCCATGAGCCCCTTAAATACACCATTTCCAAACGAAGCTTTGGAATTTTGGGTATGGCATGCTGCCACTAGGGATTCGATAACATCGTCTGGTATCAGACCCGAGATTTCTTGTACCATCTTCACTGTAATATAGCCTGACTCTTGTGCTGCAGTTGCAGTTGCCTCTGAATCGTTGTCGTTGTCTTTCATTACAACGTCTTCATCTTCACTCGTAGCTTTGTCAACAGGTTCAGAAGGATCAGCCTTCAGGTTAGGCTTTCCAGCCAGCTTAGCCGAAGACTGCAGAAACGTGATCGCTTTACGCAAATCACCTTCCGCCGACCTCAAAAGCACTTGCAAGACACCGTCTTCATAAACCAATTTTTCTTCCCCTGCAATGTACTTGAGTCTTTCGAGAGCATTCGACTCATCAAGCGGCCTAAATCTAAACTTTGCACACCGCGACGCTAACGGATCGATAATTCGCGTAACGTAATTGCAAATCAAGCAAAAGCGCGTTGTTTTTGAGTAAGTTTCCATGGTTCTACGTAGCGCGGACTGCGCGTCGCTCGTCATGGAGTCCGCCTCATCCAAGATGATGATTTTAAAAGGTGGACAAGGGTGGCTTTTGTTGGAAGCGGCGGATGGCGCAGACACTGCAATGCGAGCAAATATTTTGACTTTTTCTCGCACAATTTTGATTCCTCGTTCATCTGAGGCGTTGAGTTCGAGAATTCGGCTTTTCATCAACTCAGGGCTATAAAAAAAGAGAGAGAGACAAACGTTCTCATGTTTAGTAAAGCACAATTTCCAATACAAACACACGTGAAAATAAAGCAACACTCACCCGTAGAGCTCTTTAGCTAGAGCAAGAATTGTGGAGGTTTTGCCGGTACCAGGTGGGCCATAAAATAAAATATGGGGGAGCTGTATCTGCGTTAGCCCTCTTGACGCGACATTGTGGATAGAAAAGCATGCAAAAATCGAGTTACTCACGTTGTTTGATTGGACAGTACGAGACAACACACTGACTGCATGATCTTGAGCAGAGATGTCGCTCAATTTCTGTGGGCGGCTGGAGCAATTGTTAGCGAGATGCTTTGCTCCTAGTCTTTACTGAGTACATACTATTTCTCGACCCATGGCTGAGAAGTTGAAGCTGCGGCTGATGGTTTTTTGGCTGCAGCATTCTCACGCCGTGCCTTCATATCAAAGAACGACATTGTTGCGATTGAAATATTATCAATTAGAGTAGAGAAGACTTGGTCGATTTGTTCGTTGAACGGTCGTGTCGTTGGTTTGCAAAGACTGAAAAAAACCAAAACAAATTAGGGTACGCGAAAATTAAAAAAATTACGGCAACAAAAAATCAAGAAATAGAAACATGAGATTAATAAATATACACAAAAATCTTCTAAGAATTAATACTAAAAATCTAGAAAATCTAGTCATTTTTCCATTTTCCATGGGCCATATAGTCCTCATAAAGCGTCTTAAAGTATGGCCGTGAGTTTGCATCCAGCAGGAAATTAGTATTGCGCAACTTTTCTTCTCCAAGAATGTCAAACACCAAGTAAAATCCGGGCGTTAACGCCTTTTTGATAGCACCAGAGAACCCGGTCTGCAGTGTCAGTCTAATATAATTGATAAGAATAATTCCAATAAACTTGGAGACCTGTCTTTTCGCAATGGTGGACGCAGATGTCAGGTTAGACTTTCCACCACGTTCTCTAATTGCTTGAATAGGAGGCTCGCACAAGTTCTCCAGCAGTCGAGAGTAAACAACAGCAGACTTTTCTGTAAGCTGCAGTTCACACGGTTGAGCTAGACTCTCGGGAATGTAACAGAACCGGCTATTGCACAGTACGTGACTAGGGTTTGAAAGAGCCGCAAGAAGAATGGAGAACACTTTAGTAAGGAGAAAGTAGCGGCCATTGATACGATGTCGATGAAAGAGCAAGATTGATGAAACCACACGCGTTATGGCCACGTAAATTTCGTCTTGATTATCACCAGCATCAAGTTCAGGGCCTTCAGAAGACACCTCAGTGATAGCTGAGACGATTAGCTCCAGCGCGTATTGTGTAATGATCCAAGTCTTTTCCTTCAACAGTAGGTCAATCAAGTCAATAAAAGCTACCAAAGACTTTCCGTCCAAAGAACTGGCATGGCATGATGTGAGCGAAACAAATCGGATGAAATGCTCCACACATGACACATGGATCTTGACATCTGCGGCAGAAGCAAATATTGCCGCAGTCCTAAAGTAAGAATACGGGTTAACCGATCCTGCAAATGAATCAGATACCAACGTTCTGAAAAGTCTAGTGAACTGTGTATCATCCAGCTTTTCAATTTTTCCATGCAGGAGTGAATCATCGACCTTGATGTCAAAATCACTCAGGATCAAGTACAAGGCCACGATGGTTTCAATCTCAATATCGCTGTTGCTCGTGCGAACTAGCACATGGAAACAATGAACAAGTAGCTGTCGACTATGCACATCTGAACGATCGTTCTCTAATGTCTGAATTGCATGAACAACGTACCCTCCCAGAATAGTATGCAAGGAGCCTGATTTCAGCAGCTTTTTAGATGGTGCAAAAACACGATCCAAGTTGCGGAAAATCAATAAAGTAGACTGCAGATTGGATGAAATAGAATCCTTTTTCTTTTCAAGCTGCTCGAGCAACACGCGGATTAACAGCTTGTTTAGTCCAGCTGAGGCGGCCATCTCTGCAGGAACGGTAGCTGCAATTAGGCATGAAAAATCAAGAGCCTTCCGTTTTGATGAACTTAAAGATTTGTTGGGCTTTAGCTTACTTAGAAATTTCTTCTCATGTTCAATTAGATCCTGTAGATAGCTGGTGTGAATTTCTTCTTGCGTGTTGGAGTTCGAAGCGTGGTATTGAATAACTCGTTCACACGCACTTGCTGTCACGGCTTCTAATTGCTCGTCATCTGTTTTGCCAAGAGCAGTAAAGTAGTTGCGTAAAACGTCAGGCCTGGTTTCTAGAGGAGTTGATACGGTTGGTCTCTCTAAAAATCTATTTATGGCAGTTCGGATGTTGATCTGATACTCTATATTCTGCTCATCAAATGAAATACTGGAAAGAGTGTTCAAGATCTTCACCCGGTTTTCACGGCGAACAATTTCCATGGGCAGGGCGCTAATCAACTTGCTTTGAAGAAGATTAGGGGGTTTGGTCTCATCGATTCCAGATGCAATCTGAGTAACGACAATTTGGGACAGGTTTCGTTGCTCGTGCATCACTTCGTTTTGACAGAGCTCCTGAAATACTTTCTCATGCTGGGCAAACAATTCGATAAGGCGACTTCTATTTTTCTCATCGAAGCAGGTATTCGCAATTAGAAGCCATCTTTGATTAATAACTCGCAAAAACCTCTCAGGATCAGTCGCCTTTTTTTCAACGAATTTGATCATCTTCTTGCAGATACTGTCAAACTTGTCAATGACCACGAATTCACGAATGCGAAATATGATTTGCATAATATTAAGCGGCAAGCCATCGTCTGCTTTAATTTCCAGTCCGTACTTGGCTTCCTTTGCTTGCTTCAGTACTGCTTCGGCTGACCGTTGGACAACAGCCGCATTCAAGGACAGAATCAAATATTTGGCGTGCCAGAACAGCTCAGAGTCGGCAAGGTAATTGGAATCAAGAATGGAAAAGAGAGGGTCATACAACACAACCGCAGGGGGTGATTGTTGAAGGAAAAAACTCATAACGACAGCAATAATAGGAATGTATACTTGCACAGCTGAGGCATTACTTTTGCCTGCTCTGATAGGTTCAACAAGAGATTTCAAAAGCCCTTTCATTTGGTGAACGGAAAGAGATTTGAGATGAATAGAAAGAAAATGAAGAACATCATCTCCACACCATGGGCTGCTGTCTCTAATAAAGATTTTCCAACTCAAAATGAATGTGACGAGTTCTCTGGCCTCCGCGTAGTATTTAATAAGGGCACGCGAAAACGAAGAAAAAGCATCCGAAACTGCTGATTCGGTGGAAAGAAGGGCCTTTACTCTGTTTTCTTCAGTCACAACGGTTGAGTCTAGTTCAAGAATGCGTTCCAAAAGTTCCCAATCGAGGTCGATTTTCTTCTTCAGTTCGTGGTCTGAAAGCACAGCCAGGGATTCTGTGCTGATTTTGATTTGATTTTCGCCTGCTACTTTGATTAGCTTTTTGATGCTCTGAGGGTAAATTTGAGTAAGAGAAAAAAAAGCAGCAGCAGCCTTCTTTGGTGCTCTAACACAGATGATAGAGTACAAGTGTAAGGCTGATTGAATGAGTGTGCTCTTGTTGTCTAAATTCGTTAGGTCTAAAGTTTCTGGGGAAATGGTATTAAATTCGATATCTGAAGACTGTTCGTTTTCAAATAAAAGAGCGGAAACCGCCGATTTGATGGTTGAGTGAATGAGATCTGGTAACTCAAATCCGAGTGCCACAAAAGCGACACCAAGGCACTTTGAGTTGAACATGGCTGACATTTTTTTCAGGTCGCTGGTTCCATATAATGTTGCTTGCAGGACGTTCGAAATTTCTTGATTTAATTGAAGCGTGCAGTTAGCCACTAGTACCTTAGGATAATTGAATTTCAAGTACTCAATTGATTTCAAGTAGCTGAAAATAATAGCGTTCGCAGTGTCGGAGGCCACTCGAAACCATAAGCCAGATGTCCCCAAAATCTTGATCGCATTGGATATGGCATAAATCAGGTCCCGTACTCCATCCTCTGTATTATCTTTAACGTTCAACTTTGTAAAGTCCCCAAGGGTATCAGATAGAATAGTCAGAAAGCTGTGGCTCAGGTATATCCTTGAAAGAGTTTCCTGATCGTCCTGCAACTTGGTCCAAACTTCAGACAGCAAGTTCCAGTACCCTTGATCGCAACGGGCCAAAATATTCTTTTTGTTGCCCACAAAATCAAACCACCAATCTAGTAAAACCACGTCCTTCTGGGGTAGATAAATTTTCAGATCACCAGAGTTCAAGGCTCTCGCTACCAAAAGCAGATCCGCGGGCTTACCAGCCTTAGCTCGAAGAAACCTGGTAACCTTTTCCGATGTATCGAGCTCTGAAAACTATCAACATGTTAGCACTGTGTCGATCGGTACTAAAAAGCCACTTACATCCACCATTTCAAGGCCCTTGGTTCAATGATTCAAAGTTTTGAAGTCTTGAATTTTCTTCTTCGCGATAAAATTTTTGGTTTTATTTCTTAAATATTTTTTATTTTTATTTTCAGTCACGTGCTGGTTGGGAGAAAAGTTTTAATCGAAAGCTTTATGAAATTTTTTTCATGCAAGTTACCTTTGATTTCGCACCAGCACAATAATGAAGAACAGAAAAGAAAGGAAGCTGGAAAAGCAGAGAGAACGGGATAACCTCGGCAAAGACGAGGAAGAACTCTCCTTGGAGAAGCTCGTCTTTGGTGATGAGGACGGCTTTGAATCGTCTCTACGGGATCTTGATCTTGAAAATTTCCTAAACGACGATCACGAAGGACTCTCCGATGCCGAAGCAGCTGTAGAAGAAAGCGAAAGTGCCGAAGAAGATGAGGAAGCTGTTGCTGGTCTGGACGATGCCCAGCTCTTTTTTGTTGACAACGATGCAAGCATGTCTGAAGATGGAGACGAATCTGAAGAAGAATCGGACGACAACCCCGACGATATTCTCGACGTGAATGGCGGTCGCGCAGCTTGGGTTGACAGTGATGATGAACGGCTTGAGATTTCCCTTGTGGATAACAAGCGTCTTAGAAAACTGCGAGTAAATGCTCGCGAGGACGTAGTTTCAGGAAAAGTGTACGCCAAAAGACTTCGAACTCGCTTTGAGAAAATCTACCCACCTCCTCTCTGGGCACAAGAAAAGGTGCCTGATTCAAACAGTGACGAAGAAATGGACTTGGATAGCGATGACGAACTTACTACTTCTGATCCACTAGCTAAACTGCTCCAGTCTACGTCAAGATACATCTCTACTGCCAAAGCCAGACTACTACCATCCTCCACAATTGACATTGACAGACTTAAGGATGCGAATTATAGCGCACCTTCAAAGGGGGCCATTCAATCTCTACAATTCCACCCTAGTCACCCCATTCTTCTAACAACTGGATTTGATCAAACGTTACGGCTCTATCACATTGACGGTAAAAAGAACCCGTTAGCGACATCTCTGTATGTTCGCCGCTCACCATTTAAAATGGCACTATTCCACAGTGACGGTAAGCGTGTGTTTGCTGGTGGCCGACGCAAACAGATGCACATCTGGGATATTGAATCCGGCAATGTTACTAAGATGTCAACTTTGTACGGACACGACCAATTTCAACAAACCATGGAGCGATTCAAGCTTTCTCCCTGCGGTAGATATATTGGACTCATTGGTACTGAGGGCTGGCTCAACGTCATGTCTGCTTCAAGTGGGCAATGGGTAGCTGGGGCTAAGATCGAGGGTGAGATTGCTGACATAGCTTGGTATTACAATGGTAATGGTGTTGTGATTCTCAATACTACCGGAGATGTATGGGAATGGGATAGTCAAAGACGAGCTTTCAGTGGGCGCTGGAGGGATGAAGGTGCAGTTGGGTCATCAGTAATTGCTTTAGGAGGCAAGGACAACAGGTGGTGTGCTGTTGGAAGTGAAAGCGGTATTGTCAACATCTACGACCGCCAAAGTCTACAGGGTGGAGGATCCACGTCGACTCCTGATGGAGAGCCTTTGGTTTACAAGCCCAGGAGCACATTGCAACAATTAACAACAGCTGTTACAACTCTAGTATTTTCTCCAGACGCACAAATTTTGGCCATGGCAAGTAAAAACAAGCCAGATGCCCTTCGTCTGGTTCATGTTCCTTCGTTCACCGTGTTTAGAAACTGGCCTACTACAGCCACGCCACTTGGACGAGTGACGGATTTGGCATTTACTCCTGGTGGAGAGATGATGAGTGTAGGAAACCTGGCTGGAAAAGCGAGACTTTGGAAGTTTAACCACTACTCTTAGACTTTAGACTTGTAACAAACCTTTCACAAACTTCTCTTAGACAATTCAGAATAATGATACATAATTTGTTGCACATTCTAAGGGCGAACTGCTGGTCTGATGTTGTATTTTCAGTGTTGAAAATTGTTGGCTAAAAATGGAAATAAACCCCCTTACATAATCACATACCTGTCCTTTTTTTTTTTTTGAATTTTTGTTACCAGCGCAGTAAAGACTTCCCATTAGAATACTCGTTAGCAAAGACTTTCTCACCATCACAACTCGACAAGATGACATCTGTTCAAGTTGGCCCTCCAGATCTCAAGAATGTTGATCCATCCGCTCTTGCGGTGGCTAGATTCTTGCGCCACAACTCTTTGCTCAAGCAACGCGAAGGATTCATGAGTGAAAAGCGTCAACAATTTTTCAGAGGTAAGATTCATGCGATTGAGCAAAAAATTACGAAATCTAACAATACCCGTTGAGTCAAGAGAGCTGTCCGTGCACTTCAATCAGAAGCATATCAAAAAGCGAGCAAAAACCCGAATCTTCGACTTCCACCAGTCACAACTAGAGATGATGCCGTATCAGCATTGAAGTTGTTACCGATCAATCGACTTGCCTTTCAAGTCACCAAGCTTGACACCGAGGATGCAATCAAGGGCGGCCTCAAACCCAAAGCTGGAGTTCCCTGTTTACAAATCAGCCCCAATCAACAATTTGAGGATGACATGTACTATTGTTGGTTTTATGAGCCTGTGAGTATTACGACCTATCTATATGCAGGTCTCGCCCTGGTAGCAATCTTTGCCGTTGTGTTATTCCCGTTATGGCCTCTGGCCATGCGCAAGGGTGTGTGGTACATCTCAATGGCATTCCTAGGATTGATTGCAGCCTTTTTTGGTATAGCATTAGTTCGTCTTGTCCTTTTCTGCCTCACTTATATTGTTCTTAAGCCCGGTTTATGGATCTTTCCCAATTTGTTTGAAGATGTTGGAATTCTCGAGAGTTTCATTCCATTTTATGCTTGGAGCGGAGTCGACACAATGAAGATGCATCAGCCCAAAAAGCGCGTGAGCAAAAAGAAGAAGGCAGCAAAGTTGGAGAAGAAACGTCAGCAGGAGACCCAAGTGTCTCAGGATCAGCAAAAGGCTGCTACTGCCAAGATGTTGCAAGCCAAGCTGGAATCAATTAACGTAAAATTGAGAATCATGGCCGAGGAGCGTGCTAAAGCCGGTAAGCCCATGCATCCTCAGGAAATCCAGGCCGCTGGTCAGCAAATGCTTGCACAAGAGCTTGGACCCAATGTGCAACTTAAAATGCAACCAGCACCAGGAGCAAACGAGCATAATCATAGCCACTCGGATGGGCACGACCACAGTCATAGCCATGCAGATGGACACGGTCATAGTCACAGTCATGCACAGCCACAAGCCCGTATCGTTGAACTGGGTGAAAATGAAGAGTAAATAATAAAAAAAGAGAACGTACTGAAATTTGAAAAAAATAAAAAACACAATCAATTGTCTGCAATTTTATTTCAGTGTCTTCCGTAGGAGTATGGTTCTGAGAACTGAGTACCGACGGCTGTAAAAAGTATGTCTTCTACAATCGTTGGAGGATTTAAGCCCATAGTATATGCCCGTTGCCATCTAACCAGTCGAGGAATACCCACAGTAGGTCCATACTTGTAACACATGTCAAAGTTCAGCAAGATCTTTTCAGCTGCAGAAGTCTTGAGCCCAAACAGCGGAGTAGCAATATGGTTAGTTTTGAGAATACGGGAATACTCTTGAGTGTATTTACGATCATTTGGGTTGAATGATGACTTTTGCGGTTGCTGTGGAGTGTCTGGTGGAGATATGGGTTGCGTAATAGGAGGAGGAGGAGTCTTCAAACGGTCGTGGTCGTGGTTATTATGGTCGGGTACGGCTGTCTGTTTGAATGACAAGGTAGCCTGAGATGACTTACTATTACTAGACAACGAGCCTTTCTTTGGAGAGGTCTGAGGAGTTTTCATTTTTTTTATTTTGATTTTTTGTAAAATTTGTTATGAAGAAGGGTTTTAATGAGTGCAAGCAACGTCTTGAGAAAGAGATCAATTGATGTCGAAGGCAATCAAATCAGAGTTTTTGTGGAGTATGGCAATGTATGCAGTAAACACCGTTACAGTTAGATGAGATCTGGCACAGCCGTACGCATGGTTACAGTACGTACTACGTACAGTACGTAGTTGTAAAAGTTTGTCGTTGTGTAAGGTTAGGGTATTTGTTGGGACAAAACAAGAAAATTTCAATTTTTATTTACCGGTTTTTCTTGTGCAGTATTTTGCAACTACAACTTTAGTGCTGCTGTTTTTCCTATTTTCCTGTTTTCCAGCGTCTGGGAGTGTGAACATTTAAAAGGTCCGACTCACCATCTCAACAAAAAATCAAAATCAAAAACCCTTCCACTACGTGGTAACGTTGCGGAGGTGTCAATAGGTCTTTTTCTCTTCTTCTTCTTCTTCTTTCTGTCTTGATTTCTTTCTGTCTACTTTTTTTTCGTTGTGAAAACAGTTTTTAAAGTTGGAGGAAGTTTGGCAATCCTTTATGCGGTTCACGTTCACGATGAACTCGTATAAAGCACGTGCGGGAGTGGGCATCGTCGTCGCCTATACCGCTTATACTTCGTATGTACAAGTGCGTACGTCGTATGAAATCAGTGAGCGGTGTAGAAAAAAGGAACATGAGAGTGATGTTGAAAAGTTAGTTGGGTTTTGTTTTTGTTTTTGTTGAGGGCTGGCCCGGTCTTTTGATTGCCATGTCTTGGAGGATTTCTCTGGCCAGTCAAGATCTGATCTGATCTGATCTGTATACATTTTGCTAACCTAAGTGTGCCCGTTTATTTTTCGATTTCTTTGTTAGCCTGCAAAATCATTCTTGGCCATCTCACCAGTATAGACCTATGGTTATTGGAGGCCGTTATGTGAATCCGTTTCCAGAATATAGGCCGCAGACAGTCTATGAGTTTCTGTACTGCAGAATCTCAGAGCTCTTTCATGAACGACCCCGCGGGGGTGTTCCATTCAATGAGGAGGCCATTCGAAAACAACTGCCTTCGCGCCAGCCGGACTTTGAATTACTCCAACAAACATCTTCGGACTACGCGAAACACGTAAACTCAAACGCTGACGGTTCTGTCACACTAGTGGAACCTTCGACAAATTCCACACCGTCAGAAAAAAAAGCAGAAGAGGGCGACAACATCGATTCGCACGCTGTCGACTTTGGAAAAGACTTCTTGCTGCTCCCTGCCGTCAAGGACCGCTTAACACTCACCTGGCTCGGTCAAAGCTGTGCATTTCTTCAAATGGGCGGCCTCAATATTCTCACAGACCCTTGCTTTGGAAAACATCTCTTCTCACCTTACGTGGGTCCAAAACGAATTTCTCCCCCACCTTGCCAGCTCGAGGACCTCCCAAAAGTCGATCTGGTCCTGGTCTCACATGATCACCCGGATCATCTCGAGCTAGAAACGGCTAGCGCCATAGGGAACTCCGCTGTCTGGGTAGTCCCTGTGGGTGTGGGCCGGCACTTGGAATCTGTAGGCATTTCGAAATCTAATTTCCACGAAATGTCGTGGTGGGAGAAGATCCCTTTACCTGGCACTGATCCAAGGGAAGGGTGGGAGGTGGCTTGTACTCCTGCCATGCACTGGTCAGGGCGAACCATGGTCGATGCAAACAGCACACTTTGGTGTTCCTTTGTAGTGCTCAGGAACGGGAAGCCAGTATTTTTCCACGCTGGCGATACAGGTTACTCTTATCCTTTATTTGAGGGTATCAAGCGGGTATTTGGGTCAGGCTACGCGGTAGCTATGGTGCCGTGTGGAGCCTACACTCCACGATGGCATTTGAGGTCGCAGCATACCAACCCCCAAGAAGCGATACAGATTATGAAAGATTTAGGGGCCCGAAAGCTGGTTGGAGTTCATTGGGGGACATTTGTGCTTAGTGAAGAGCATTTTTTGGAACCGAGAGATTTGTTGCATTCTTTGGCGGAGAAAGAAAGGAGAGGGCAGGATATTATCGCGCCTGAGTTTGGACGTACCTTGGTATTTCGAGTAAGTGGGGAGGATGGGGAGGATGAGAATGGTGGGGAGAGGGAGTCAGAAGTTCGAGTGATAAGGGATGGAAAGGCATTATTATTCGACTAAGTCTAGACTTCATTCCTCTTGGATATTATTATGTTTATAGTAATTATCAATTCTCATTTGATTTATATTTCACTATAGACAATTCATTCTTCTCTCAATTCATTGTTGTTTATCTGTTTGTTATGATTCGCAGTTATCTAGATTTTCTTATTCAATGGTATCTTACTCCAGATATATAAACTATTAATATACTGTGTGAATAGTATTCAATCTCTCGAGTACGTGAATATGAAAGTTAAATGAAATCTTTCAAAGTATGGGGAAAATGCTCTTATTTGTTGTACTTTTCCAAGATCACCTTGAACTTTTCCAACTCTTCATCCTTGATTGTATAACAGTACTCTGGTTCCGGAAACTGGCCACTCTGTACTTCCCGGACATACTGTGCACAAGCTTTTGTGTTAATTTCCAGGTAGTTTGAGTATTTCTTCAAAAACTTTGGCGTGAACCCATCAAACCCACCCAGCATGTCCAATTGAACAAGTACCTGTCCCGAAGTTCTGGGGCCTGCACCAATTCCAATAGTAGGAACACTGATTGCGTCCGTGACAAGTCCTCCAATGGGAGCAGGAAGAGCTTCGAGAACCATACTGAAACAGCCAGCATCTTGCAACGCAATAGCATCTTTCAATACCGATTCGGCCGACACGGCTGTTCTTCCCTGCACTTTGAACCCACCAAGAGACGTCTGTCGCTGTGGAGTGAGCCCAATGTGACCCATGACAGGAATACCTTTCGACGTAAGTTTGGTGATTGTTTCAATATTTTCAATTCCCCCCTCTAGTTTCACTGCATCGACGAGGCCACGCTTAATCATCTTTATTGCCGACTCTAACGCTTGTTCTGGTGAAACTTCGTATGATCCAAACGGAAGATCGGCCACAAGAAATGCCGACTTTACACCTCGGCGAACTGCTCGCGCATGATGGATCATGTCCTATAGGGAAAACGAGAGTTAGCAGGGGAAGATCCGGAAAAGTTTCTCCACAAAAAAAAAAAAAAAGGTTTAGCCATAAGACATACATCCAGCTCAATTTCGTTTGTGTTTTCATATCCAAGAGATACCATGGAGAGGGAGTCACCCACAAGGACGATATCCACTCCAGAAGCATCAGCGATTTTCCCCGAGATGAAGTCATGAGCAGTCAAGACGGTGATTGGAATTTTCTTTTTCCATAGTTTTTTAATGTCCAGGATAGTCACCGGAGGGCGTCCGTTGCTCGTTGCGGAGGAAGAAGAGGGGTCTTGGTAGTGGGATAGCAAAGGCCGGCCCGCGTGGTAGTTTTGTGAGCTCGTTCGGTGGTAGTTGGGTTTCAAAAGTTGAAGTTGACGAGACGACAGCTGAGAGTGGCATCTGGCGGACCTCAAAGCAGTAGTAGTAAGGATAGAAAAGCGATTCATGTTAAAAGGGTTTGACAATTTAGAAGTTTTCAGCTGTGCAATGAGAAAAAAAAAATAAAAGTATGTGAGAGCGGTAAGCAGGCAGTTAAATAATATACCGTAATAGAATAACAGAATTAGTTTTGATCGTTTTGGCAAGTAAGCAGCTGTCCTTATGACTCAGAGAAGCCTTGGTAATTCAGTAGAAGCGTGAACTATCGTGAGCTTCCTGATTGTTGACTGCTTTGATTAATGCACGGACCGAGATGCTGTTGAGAGCCTTGAGAATCCTCGGATCAAAGTGAGTGGGTAATACCCCAACCCTTTGATTTATAAGTGAATTGAAGAATCAGAGTCATCGAAACCTCTGAAAAATTGATTCATCTGAGTCAACGCACGCTCAGATGAATTAACTGAATTAAATGTTGGGATTCTGTTTCATGAGCAATTCGAACCTATGAACAGGCGCAGTTACCGAATACATCCACCAGTTTGACCAGCCAATTGTTTACTGTCCATGTTTGCATGTTTAGTAATACAACAGCCATCTGTCAATCACATTGATCTCGTTGACGGTAGTGACCAAGATCTCTCTATATATAATCTCCACTCACCTGCGATACTTTATTCCTCAACGTCAATCCTCTCCAATGTCACTATTACCTTTATTTCAGCTACCCGTAGAAACTGATTCTTCTTCTGTAGGGACTCTGAATCACTCTAAATAACTACTAACATTAATTGCTGTCCACATAAGGAATTAGATGTCGAAACCAAAAAAGTAGGCCCAGCAATTACCATGATTTATGGCCGATGCCTGGGGGTAGAAGTATGTCTTTTCTAGTCGGCTGGTTTATCTCGTCTAACAGTATACTTGAGACCATAAAATATATGAGAGATCTGAATGATTCGACTAAAATGAATTTTGCTGATTCAGACTCCCATATTAAACAGTACAATTTGGTGCTGTGTGAGCCTGCAATCTTGCAAAAAAAGTTTGAAGGCCTTTTCAGAGATGAGAAGGTCGATAGAGAGTCCAACGTTTCCGTTTTCTGTGCATCTGGTTTTGAGAGAGAAAGCACAAAGTACCATGCCCTAAAAATGGATGAGCTTAATGCGTTAATAGATGAGCTCTGGAAGAAGGCTCATGGTGGATCTGCTGAGAATACAATTGTCATTAGATATAAAATTCAGTCCGCGAGCAATTTCTGGGATATTAGGAGCCGGGGTGACTACAAGACCTACGAATACAGAGTATACATGGCCATGCCTGGCTTGGAACGAGACATGCTAGGCCTTAAAGGCTATTTTTCCCCAAGCCAAATTGAGTTGGCCTCACTTGTTATTCGGATGTCAATCGGTCAAGTTTTTGATACCACTTATGGCGTCCTCCCAGTAGTTGAGCCAGCAGGAGACCTAGACGACAAACATACAGAGGCCCTAGTCAAAGCTATATGGCTCGTCACGGCCAAAAAGCCGCAGGGAAGCCAAATTCACTATCAGATTGTTATAACTACGCTCGATAAAAGGTTTTGGGCGCAAATGATTACATTCGCCAGGGGCCATATAGAACTATTTGTTCATGGATCATAGCTAGGAAGAGAGGGTACAGGCCCAGTGATACGATAGCTTAGGATATATGGCCACCATATAGTCTACTGTAGCTATGAATTTACGGTAGTCTGGTCACTACGTAGTGTACTCCAACGTATGATGGCACGACTGAGCTTGCCTGGGACCGACACGAGCGCAACGCTCTCGGGGTCTCGGTAGACTTCAAACAAACACTTGCATCGAACTTTGGTGTATTAAAAAGTCCAAAATACTCGCATTTAATCAAATCTAAAGCTAACAATTGCGAAAGCGTGCGGTTATCTATCGAAATCCTTCAACCGATATGAAATATTAAATTGTATGAAAATAAATGAAATTGAGTTGACAGTGTCAAATTATCAAACTATAGTATAGCACATTAACTATAGACTCAACATGAAATTACGTAGTTTAATAGAGCTGATTGTTACTGCACTTTAGATATATCGCCTACCATATTGCAGTCCGACATATTGTACCTTAAAGGCAGTAAACTGCTAGTCTATCAATAGCAGATTTAGGATTCAAACATCAAGAGATTAGAGTGCTTATACTATAAACTTGGAGAGCTCGCTCGGCGTCATAAGGTTTAAAAGAGGACTATCAAAGCTCGCCCCAAGACTTACTAAAGCCAGCTAACTGCGTAGAGGGCATTTTTCAAACATTTCAGTAATGTTACAACAAACCAATTCAAAGAAATCCAATACATTCTATTGGCAGTTAATTAATGAAAAATGAAAAATCGCATAAATTTCAATGAAATCGCAAACTCCGAAATTAAAACCCCTACCCACAGTCAGATATGATGTCAAAACCCTTGCCACTGATTGCACTCAACTTATTCCAAATGTCCCTAATTATAATAATCACGAATCCACCCGTACACTCTGTTATAAAGTACTTTCGTTAATAGATCCATATCGCATCGCGGACTTAGAATCCTTCAACAATGGCCTCCCCAAAACTGCCTCTGGACTTGCCGAAATCTCTGGCCTTTGCAGATCTTCCGGAATCCGTTCGCAACCCAGTAATCAATGCTGTCACGGAGGAAATATACGACCCATGGCAGGGGAAATCGCTTTCTGTAATACGCAACAGCGGTTCTCATTCCCCAATTTCCCTCACGAGTGCAGCAGCCTTATCAGCGGCTTCTGGGGCTTTAGGTGCATCAGCATCCTCCATTTCCGCAGTGGCTCAAGATCATATGAAAAACATACTCCAAGCGAAAAGCTCTTTAGAGCATTCGGTAGAGACAGGTGGTGACGAGGATTCTATTTTAACAGATGAGTCTCTCTCTCGTGAAGAGAAGCAAACCCGGCTACAAAAGATCTTATTTGCTTCAGCAAGTGACGGAGATATCAACTCAGTGCGGCAATTATTAGGGGGTCCTGCTAAAGAATACATTGATATAGATGCTAAAGACGACAGCGGAAGTACTGCTCTAATCTACGCCAGTTGTTTTGGTAACGAAGATATTGCAGTCGAACTGCTACGGTATGGTGCATCGGTGGATGAGCCTGACCAATGTGAGTACAAACCAATCTCAATGAAGACCAATTATTAACTTCTCCCAGCTGAATGGACATCATTAATGTGGGCTATCAACAATCACCACCTAGGGATTGTAGAACGTCTCATGGAAAATGGTGCGTCAGCGTCGCAAAAGACGTCCACTGGGCGGTCTGCATTAGATTTTATCACTCCTCACAGCGAAATATACGATTACATGAAATCGCATGGATACATAAAAGCGAGCGGGCCTGTGGACTTCTATGACGATGGATTAACGTCAAGCCGTGGATTTGGTGGGGAGGAACCCGACCAGTTGATGTTAGAAAGTGCTTATAATTTAGACGTGGACATGTCTCACTTACGAATTGATGACGACATTGCTGGAATTGGACTCGGCTTAGACGATACCGAGTATGGAGAGCAAGAATTCCTATGGGATCGATGTTTGCCAGACCAGATGTTTGTATTCAGCGAGTCCGATATCCCAAAGATTCTTGACCTTGGCATAACAAATATGGTTCCTAAACGAAGCACAACACAAAAGCCAATTCCTGCAAACTTGCTGTTTTTAAGTGCAAGGTACGCTCACTATTACGGCAGCTCTGAAATCTTGGAAAGCCTGTTACTGCCAGCCTTTCAACGAATTCGTAACGCAATCATGGCGAAGAAAGAGGATATTACTTTTCTCTCCTTTTGGCTTTCAAACTGCACCCTTCTACTTTACTATTTGCGAAAAGATATTGGTCTGCTTCCTGCTTCAGTTCAATACCAAGAAAAGCTTGCAGAGCTCATTACAGATGCTACAGTGCTGATTTCACAGGATGCCGAACGTCGAATGGAGCTTGTTTTGAATTCGTCCATCTTGAACTATCAGACCATTCCCGGTTTGGACGAAATTCATTATCAGAGCGAGTGGCGTATATTCAGGTCTTCGAAAAAGCCCAAGACTCATAAAGAAGAAATGGAGGAGATTTATCGCCCTCCCACACCAAAAACAAAGATGCTGCCCTCGCCAAGGAATGTGACTTCCATTCTCAGTTCGGTTTTATTTGTCATGGATTTGTATGATGTTCATCCTATTATCGTGCAAGAACTCATGTCTCAACTCTTTTACTGGATTGGCACCGTGTTGTTTAACCGCATTATAGCTAACCGAAAGTATCTGGCACGCAGTCGAGCGATGCAGATCCGACTAAACATTTCGGCTATTGAGGATTGGGCTAGATCCAATAACCGAAAACCGGAAGATCTCCAGGATGAGTTTCATACTGGAAACGGCCATCAATATCCTTCGGTCACCGACCTTTGCCGTAAGCATTTTACACCGTTGGTAGAACTATTGCAATGGCTTCAATGTTTTACTGCCATTGGTAACGACCTTGGAAATATCAGCGCTACCTTGCAACAACTTAGCGCTTTAAATTCTAACCAGCTGCTGCATGTTTCAAACAAGTACCGAGCAGAAGTAGGCGAAAAGGGGCTTTCGAAAGAATACAAAACATACCTGTCACAGCTCAACCTGCATCACTCTAGGGAAAACAACTATTACGCTCAAGTGACAAGCAACACGATTCATAATGTCCTCAATGAAAAAGAAGAAAAGCCAGCAAAGGATACTAAAGCTGAAAAGCCCGAGGAAAGCGAGGTGCCAAAGGTTGTTGAAAGAAATGGAAACGCCGCAAAGCCTGAAAAGCCAAAGGAGCCGGAAGCTATACCAGAACCCAAGACAGATGCACAGCAAGCGGCCGATTTGGCCGATACTGCAATTCGTATCAAGCCAAGTTCTACCATTGTCACGCCCAGTCATATTTCGGAAGACGAAGATGAGGAACCCGAACTTTACCTGGATGCATCAGCGGTGTTGCCATTTGTGATTCCCACGTTGACAGAGATGATTGTTACATGGGGTGCTGGTTTAGGCGGCACACAAAAGAAGCGGGCTAAAAAATACGAGCCGTCGCTACCAACGGAGTTCTTGGACACGCTTGATCTTGCTGGGGGTGGAGCAGCGGTTGAAGGAAACTACGAGGTCAATGTGAATCCTATTTTTTCGAATCTCAAGGTACCAAAGCCTTCGGTGCATAAGGCGTGGGGTGAAGATTCTGGAGCAGATGACCCTCTAGCGAATGATGAATACCGAACTGTTTGGTAAGTCTAAGTTGGAATAAAAGAGAGAGAGAGAGAGAGAGAGAGAGAGAGAGAGAGAGGAGATGAGAGAAGAATAGGAGAGAAGAAGAGCAGAGAAGGGAAATGAAAAGAAAAGAAAAGAAGAAAAAAGAGAGAAATATAGTCTAGACAAGAAAAATGGCTCTTTTCTAAAGTTATACATAGTTGTTTGCCATCTTAATTCACCATTCCTTTGCATTCTTTTTTTATTTTTATTTGTCTCTTGATTGGTTCTAAATATTAATGCTTGAAGTAATGCTTGAAGTAGGCCTAGGCCAGGGCTTTTAAATGATGTGAAGAAGGTCATGGAGTAGTTTAGTTTGATTAGAATCGTGTAATCTCTGAGTGGGTGTGCTTAGGTCGAGCTGTTACCAGTCAGTAGATCTACTACGTATTTGTTTTCAGTTGCGGGACTGAACTGGCCTGAACTGGGCCTGAACTGGCCTGAAGAACTAAACCAAAATAACAAACATCACGAATCCACATTAGACATGTATGAAACGAGGTAATGTGAGTTTACCGCATTCGAATATATTTTTATATTCTTCGAGCCGATCCCTCTACCGGTTTCTACTCTTTGACCCGGCGTCTATGTGGGGCAAAGGTTAAACGCAAATGGTCAACGCCTGCTTAAACTTATGTGGGCCCGATACCTGGTGATATTAAGTCCCAGACCTGTTTGAGATCTTGCACCGAGGAGTGGTCAAGCGGGACTCGATGGTATTCAGTGTTCACACTGTCCACTGCCTGCTCGGCCCTGCTGTCTTTTACCACGGAGTAAGCGTTCAAGTTCTACAACGTTCTACCGGTACGCTCCACGGGGTCCACGCTAGAAGCATTGAAATTTAAGTTAACGCTTCGTTGGCAGTTTTGAGTGGAATTGATGCAGAGCTTCGAATCTATTTCCAATTCCAATTTCTTTTTGGATTTCCTTTTTCCTTTTTCCATTTGTTTATTTTGAGGCCAACTACTTATAAACACTGCGAACTGCTCTTCGTCTCCAGTCTTTTCTTCCCTTCTTTAGACCACACACACTCTCACACTCGCTTCTAACATACGGTGCATCCACTCACTATGACTACTGCTACTTCTGCCCAATCTTCTTATGCAAACCAGCCTGGCTACAATGATTGTCTTCCCTGCGTCTTCTCATCCGCTCCCAGAAGCACTAGCTCCTTGAACCTAAAGCCACTAAGAAGGCCTACTATATCTGCTACGCCTGCACCACCACCTCCATCAAAGCTAGTGTCTTCTCTCTCACCACCCAAGGACCAACCGTCGCCTTCTACCACTGCACCACCATCTGCTACTACTACTACTGCTACCACTGACCAACAACAACAGGATGAAGACGAAAAAACCTCTTCCAAGTCAACTGCCACTCCAGAACAAACAACTAAATTCCTGAAAGACGTGCTTGACTACAAATCAAAGCTTCCCGATCGTGAGTTTAGTCACTACAAGGCTCGCCTGTTGCAAGTCCTGCCCACACTTCCCCTGCTGCACCTTGGCGTGGTACAGAGTTCATTTGAATGCATTCTCAGTAAACCGTCTGCAGAATCGCAGTCACAGGCTCGACAGGGAATCATTGACCATATGATGGCGCATAATGGGGTGTCGTCATGGGCCCTCCCGCTGAGAAAAGTTGTTGAGTCCATGATTATTCAGTAGATATCCTGTAGAGAGCATGTCTAGACACACGCGCAGTGCTTCTTTCTTTTTGTGCAATTGTTTTTTTGTTTTTTTGTTTTTTTTTGGCTCTGCTTTACATACATATTTATTGACTCTCGTTTCTCCATGCATACGCTATACCGCCGTAGATCCCGACGTAGATTCCGACGTAGATCCTACCACAGGATTTCCCGTAGAACTGAATGAAAGGTTTAGGGTTTTATATCCTCCAAAATTAAAAAAAGGGTTGAAGCCTCCAGCGAAACGGCACCAAAACGATTTGATTGTTTTGAAAGCTGCTGTTTTTACTTCTAATATATCGCGATACCTGATTTCATTTGTTCAGAGTTATTGTTTGGAACATCGATATGGCGTCTCAAAATGCAGCGGCGGCTAATTCAATGCCACCGCAGCCCCAGCCCGTAGACTACTCTCTGCCTGGGGTCATGAGATACCTCCAGAACGAATGGCAGCGGAATGAGCGCGATCGTATTCAATGGGACCTTGAACGAGCTGAAATGAAGGTAAATTTTTTGGGGAATTGCACGCGCACATTCATGCGTGTTCACACACAATTCTAACATATCACAGACACGAATTGCTAAACTAGAAGGCGAGAAGCGCGGGTTACAGCTACTGGTCGATAGCCATGGCAAGAAAATCGCGATTCTGGAATCGTGTATCAAGACTGACAGGTATGTTTTATTTACGCACACTTTCGTTCTGTCCATAATGGCACTGCTAACGTCAATTAGACGACGAGACTCTGACGGATCCAGTACAGAGTCGGACAATAATACGGCCTATGACCCATACATGGACTTGAAAGACATGCTAAACAAGGAATTGATAGTGATCCAATCCGCAGAGGTCGATCTAACCCCCATCATTGAATCTCGGCTATACCTTGAAAAGTGTATTCAGGAGGTTGAGCATTTGTTGCAATCCTCTGATATATCCACCAACTCCACGACGAGTACCAGCGTCAGCCAAAGTGTGAGCCAAACCGAAAACCATCCCGAATCTTATGCCAATCAATCTGGCTTCCAGCAGCCGAGCCATTCTAATGCATCGGAAGCGCATCTTCCAACTGCTCCTTCAGCTTCAGTGAACCTTGAACGACAGAATAGTGCACCGAGAAGCGAGTCGGGCAGAAAATCACCGAGCAAATCGCGGCATCGAAAGGCAGCAGCGGTGGCAGCGGCGGCGGCGGCTCAAGCTCAAGCTGAAGCTGAAGTACTCAATCAGTCAACTTGGGAGGCATTACCTCCGTTGGCTGGGCACCTCGGGACCATTCGGTCAGTTGCATTTATAACACCAGACAAGCTCATCACTGGTGGAGATGACGGCACAATCAAGCGATGGGACCTAGCCAAAATTAATTCTGGACGAGGCGATCGCGCTTCGAAAGTAGCGCACACGTACCGCGGTCACCAGGGCGCGGTATCAGCGCTAGTCTACGATTACATTACAGGACACATATACTCTACGGGGCAAGACCGAACCATTCATGTATGGGGCGACGGAGTTCCTCCCATTGCGATTTTTCAGGGCCATGAGGGTGTGGTCTGGGACCTTGCCCTCCATGTGCAGTCACGAAAACTAGCGAGTGCTTGTTCTGACGGAACGGTGAAAATTTGGGACATTAGTCAAAAAGATGCGCAGGAATGCCCTGTGCTGACTGTAGAATACCAAGGAAGCGAGTTATCTGCTACGAAAGAAATTGGCGGCGACGGGGTAAGACTGGTTAGCGAGATTCCTACGGCGGCTGCTGTTGCGTTTGTAGAAGATGGTAGGAAGGTTGTCATTGGATACGATAACGCTGCGCTTCATGTTGTTGATGTAAAGACAGGCAAAAAAGTCGTGGAGTTGGCCCGCCCTGCGTCATCGTCGTCCACCAGTGACGATGGTTCTACGGCGACCACAACTGACGACGCACAACGGCTAGCACCATCACTCTTGGAGGGCTCAATGTCACCTATATTTGCCGACTACGCCGTCAACGGAGTAGCATACTCAGCTACCACCAATACTGTCATTTCAGTGCATGCCAGCGGTTCTGTCCGCATATTCAGTTTGGACGGCAGCGGCGAGCTTGTAAAGGAGTGGCTTGGCCATGATGGTGGCGCTTGCTGTGTAGCACTATCTCCTGACGGGAAACAGCTCATGACGGGCGGCAGCGAAGGTCTTGTCAAGTACTGGAATATCAGTAATCTCCATGAGAACAACGACCAGAATGGAAACGGAAACGGGAATGGGAATGGGCGAGATAACTATCCGGATGTTTTGCAAGTAATGGAAGCTCATGACTTGAATGCGTCGGAAGGAATTTTGCATGTGGCTTGGTATAATGCTGTGGAATGTGGACTTGCAGAAAAAGAAGGTAGTGGTAGTAGCAGTCATATCATCAACAGACAGTTGTCAGCAAGTGTTGGAGGTGATACGAATCTACATGTCTATGAAAAGTAGTTGTGGGGGGGAGGGGGATGTTACGAGTTTTTACCGGTATACGAGCTAGTGTGAAGTCAGTCAGTCAGTCAGTCAGTCAGTCAGTGGGCAGTACGTAGTCGCTGAATAAAGGAAAAGCTAGAGTATGATTGATTCAAAAAACTAGTAAAGAATGTAAAAAAAGTACAAGAATTGAATTGAAAATTGCCATTACTGTTGTACGTATTAAGCTATTGGTATAATCATATCTAATATAATATTTACCGGTAGATCTAATTGTTATTGAGGTTGAACAGCCGTATGTAAATTACTAATCATTTACTAATCATTTACTAATCCATATCTCCATGTTTCCATTTCAGCCGTACATGAATTTTAACCAATTAAACCTCATTCCCAACCCTTTTCGGGTGAAGCGTATACAAACGTTAAATTTAAACGTTAAAAAGAAGAATTCATCAAAACGTTGCAATTAAATTGTTGATTTTTAGACAATTAATTACGAATTCATTACAATTATACTATAGAGTCAGTACGTATAGACCCTCTCCTAAGAGTCCTCTTTCGAAGTATACAGGACAGTTAAAAAAAAACCCCCAAAAAAAAAAAAAAAAAAAAAAAATT